>CAUYQG010190766.1:0-34018 GCA_963574415.1 Tarsius wallacei | reverse complement strand
TATTTATTTTAAAATTGTGGGGTACAGTTAAGGGTTAGGTATACAAATATGCATCGTTCAGGCACCCTTGTTGATAAGGGGTGCCCCCCATCCCCTGATAGATATTGACTACCGTTAATCCCACCACCCTTGCCCTCCCTGTCCCCCCCCATAGATTCCCACCACTGTCAATCCTTTTCTTATAGTATTATGATAGATATTCAAGGTCCACTTATGAGTGAGAACATGTGATACTCAGATCTTTGTTGCTGTGAAAGATCACTCAGTATTATAGACTCTAGTTCCATCCAGGTTGCTGCGAAATTCATGATTTTGTTCTTTTTTTTTTTTATCCATACTTTTTTAATCCAGTCCTCTTTTGATGGCCAGCATGGTTGGTGCCAGGTTCTTGCTATTGTGAACAGTGCTGCGATAAACATACATGTGCAGGTGTCTTTTTCATAGAGTGATTTGAGTTCTTCAGGGTATATTCCCAGTAGGGGGATTGAAGTGTCATATGGGAGGTCGATATTTAAAGCTTTTAGGAATCGCCACACTGCTTTCCACAGAGGTTGCACTAGTTTACACTCCCACCAACAGTGTAGAAGTGTTCCCTTTTCACCACATCCTCTCCAGCATCTGTTATTTATTCAGGAACTAGAGTCTATAATACTGAGTGATCTTTCACAGCAACAAAGATCTGACCATCACATGTTCTCACTCATAAGTGGACCTTGAACATTTATTGTAATACTATAAGAAAAGGACTGTCAGTATGGGAAATTTGCAGGGGTGTGTGTGGTGGGCAGGATTGGCAATAGTGGGATTCTGCCATTGCAGGGGGGACACACCTCCTCAGCAAGGGTACTTGCATAATGAGCATTTGTGTACTTAACCCTGAATTGTACCCCACATCTTTAAAACTAAAAATTAAAAAAAAGAAATGTCTGTTCAGATCACGTGCCCATTTTAAATTGTTTTCTTTTTTTTGAATAGTTTGAGTTCTCTGTATACTTTGGAGATAAGCCCCATGTCTAATACATGATTTGCAAAGAATTTCTTCCAATCTATGTGTTTTTTTGTCACTCTACAATTGTTTCCATTGCTGTGTAAGAGATTTTTTAGTTTGACGCCATTCCATTTGTCTATTTTTGCTTTCATTGCCTGTGCGTTGGGGGTCATATTCAAGAAATATCCGCACAGACCAATGTCCTGGATAGTTTCTTCCACATTTTATTTTAGTAGTTTTATAGCTTCAGGACTTACATTTAAATCTTTAATTCATTTGAGTTGTTTTTTGCTTATGGTGCGAAATAAGAGTTCAATTGCATTCTTCTGTGTGTGGCTATACAGTTTTCCCTACACCATTTTTTCCCCAACACTATTTATTTATTTGTTCATTCCCCATTGTGTGTTCTCAGCACCTTTGTCAAAAATCAGTTGGCCGTAGATATATGGGTTTATTTCTTGGCAATCTATCCAATTCCATTGGTCAATATGTCTGTTTTTATGCCAGTATCATGCTGTTTTAATTACTATAGCTTTGTAATACATTTTGAAATTTAGTAGTGTGATGCTTTGTTCTTTTCAGTTAAGATTGCTTTGGCTTTTGGGTTCCTTTTTTAAAACTTGAGGTCTTATGAATTCTAGGATTTTTTTTCCAGTTCTATGAAGAATGACATTGGAATTTTGATAGTGATTACATTCAATCTGTAGATCACTTTGAACATTTTAGCAATATTAATTCTCAGAAGAATTATTTTAAACAAGATTTTGGAATAAAGATTAATACTGATTTAATTACCTTTTTCCAAAGAAAATGGTATCCATGCATTTTTTCCTTTTCCCCTGGCCAATTTTTCCTGAAGTAACTGTGATGAAAACCCATTTTCCACTTCCTCCTGCTCGTCTTTCCCCTTTGCCTAAGCTGACTTGAGAGCTCCCTTGGTCATTCTTTACACCTCTGATGCACAGAGCTAAGCCAGAGCTCAAAGAGGGGTTAATACAGGAACAGTGTGAGAATCTGTCTAACGGAAAAATCTTACAAAAACTTTGGTTAAACTCATTGAAAAGTGTTCAACTTTTAGTAAATTAATATCAAAATTTAAGACTTATCTAGCTCAATGGTTTACTTGTAGCATAAATACTGTCTAGAAAAAGAGAGTAAGATGGTGATAGCAATTATTCTCAAGTGTAGTGGGCTTTCAATTTTTTTCAAAGCACTCACATACTGGATCTGATTTTATCCTCGTAGGACCTCTACAAAGTGAGGTAGAACAAAAATATTATCTCCATTTTATAGCTGAGGAAACTTACTCACCACATATACGACACACACACACACACACAAACACACTCACACACACACACAAATCAGTGTCTATGTAAAAAAAACTAAGATGATGAATTTCTTTACAATCTAAGATAATATGCGAGGAGGCAGAAACAAAGGACAGAAAATAAAAACTAGTGCTTTGTTTAGGGACAAGGAAGTAATCAATTTCTACTTCTTCATTCTCTCTTTTTAAAAAGTATCATAAAATGAATGGAATCACTGCTTGTCCAATAACTAAGAGAAAAAGCACACCATATGAACCTCCAACAGTGGCTAAAGAGGAAAAATAGAACCCAGGCACTTGTCTTTAAATAGAATTCATGTTCACAAATACAGTCAAAGCATTTCAGTTTCTTAAAGCTCTGGGTTTCTTATGGCACCAGAATTTTTTCTATTCCCTAGGGTGACGTGAGGGAGGGGAGAGGAGATGTAAAGAAGAGGGACACATTGTGTAATTAAACTGGTAATTCTTTTTCTTTTGAGAAATATATGACTTCTTAATATTTGATTTTGTGACTTCAATATCAGCACAAATGCCAGAGACTCAGTCTGTGTATCAGGAAGGGCACTGCTTTTGAGGCTGAGGCAGCATATTAACCACCTCACAGGGGGTGACTGTTTTACATATATCCTGTTCAAAGAAATACAGTATAGGCAGCCACCATTTTGCTGTAGTCTCTTTGCAGCAATAAAATGGTGGCATAAATGAAAACTTTCAGATCAAACACATTTCAGCTGCCTGTCATTACCTTTGGCTTTCTCCTAACTTGCATGTTGATATAGGATATCTTGATATCTCAGATAATTTTAAGGGGATTTCCCCCCTTAATTTGGTCTTGTAATATTTAAAATGTTCCAACAGACATGGGCATGCAATGCTTTTTCTTCCAAAATACATTACATTCTAACCTATTAATTATAATTGCATTTGTAAGAAATACTGAGAAAAAAATCAGTGATAATAAAGGCTAATTTTAACATGGACAAAATATTTTTTAAAAATATTTGAAGATGCCCTACAGTGAATCTCAGTAGTAATTCTTAAGCAATGATTTTACTTATTTTCCAAGACGCCCCCCAACCCCTTTTAGTTTAGGGACCATGCTGCAAATACAATCCAAAACTAATGCTTTCTAATTTTCAGTAGTGATTAATTTAAGCCACAGAATCTGGAGGGTGTGCTGCAAATACACAGAAATCAATTCTAAAGGCTTTGGCATGCTGTTTTCTGCTGGGTGATGGTAAATTCTGCAGATGTTGATTTTTCCCTTAATGATGACATCATCACTTGAGAAGTGGTTTGCTAAGGAACAAACATTTCTGGCCGCGGGAAGTTGTCTTTCCCTGTAGGAGTCTGAGCACATCTTGGTCATTATGGCTTCCAATTGTTGATCCAATGCCACAAGGCATTCAGAAGAGATCTTGCTCCAAATGAATTTCGACTTTCTATTAGGCATATAGGCTACCATTTAGATGTCCCTGGGTCTTTCTGATTTCCCACTTGTATTTCTCTCTTGTGTTCTTAATCTATAAACATTTGTGAAGGACAGAATTTTTAAATGGTAGCCCTGGTTTGTAGTCAGCAGCTCCTTCCTTCTTTCCTTCCTTCCTTCCTTCCTTCCTTCCTATGCATTATACATACAGACATCCACAATGCAAAAAAATAATTCAGTAAACCTACAGCTCTGTTAATATCACTCAATGCCTTTCTGACCCTTTAAAAAATAGCAGGTATGCTTTCACACAGTTGCAATCACTGGGCACATGATATTTTGTGTTATGCTTTTTCCAGTCAAAATTATTTCATGCAGACATTTCCACACATTGAAACAAACCACCTGCTCAATGCTCTAATGGCTGTGCAGTGCAGCACAGAGTTGATATGATATTCTTGGTTTAGTCAATCTCCTTACTATTGGGCACTTGTGTTGTTTCCAATTTTCCTTCATTATAAATGGCTTTGCTATAAATATCCTTTTATAAAATTACATTTCATCTTTTGGATTATTCCCTGTGATATAGTTCCATAAGTGAGATTACCAGGTCAAGGGGTGGGCATGGTTTTAGAGCATTTGTATAGCCCTCTGTACTATTCAGCAGCTCCTGTCTAAATCCTCTGTTCACAAGGATTCCCAATAGTTCCAGTTGGGTTGACCCGCTTTCATGCTTTTCATAACTAAAACACTGTTATTTATGACTTTAGAGAAATTTTCCTCTATGTTTTTTTAAACTTTTGTATCTAGAATTAAAAATACTAATTAGTGAGTGTTAGAAAGATGACCACTTCTTTTGAGAAAAAAAAAAACATTAAATACTCATTTAAAAAGCAGGATTTCATTTGCACCCTGTGGCTAACCAGTGTGAATCAACCAATGGCCTATGGTCACCACTCAGGGGATTGAGCTCTGTCAGAGCCTCCTGGGAGCTTGTCTGGGACTGATTTAGTTTTTCTTTTTCAGTGAGAAATAAACTTTTGTTCTGGTAAGACTGATTTCTTTTTGTACTCATTCATTTTTTCATTCTACAAACATTTGTTGACTAATCCCCATTTACCAAGCGTGAGCTAGGTGTTGTGCCAGGCACTTAGCAACCCAGGTTACACATGGCTGCTTAGAAGCTGCTGGGACCAAACAGTGGCTGACCTGCATTTTGGGTCACAGCTGGCCAAGTGCTGGCAAGCACAGCCTTCACCCTAAACAGTGTGTCGTTTATATCAAGTTTTAAAATTGCAGACACAATTATTTACATGCTGAGTTCCATACCTTTGCAAGAGCTCAAGCTGTCAGCATCATATATCTCGTTACAACCAGCACTGGGCATGGAAAAGATTATTTTTCAAGGCTGTGAGTACAAAACATCAATTAGTCATAGGAGAGAACAGTAAGCTGGCATGTGTTCGAGATTTTGCACCTTTGGGAGGGAGGGAAAATGCATTTACTTAATCTTTTATATCTGAGTCAAATGAAAAAGGAGACAACAAAACCACTCAATTTGGGTTAGTTGATTTTTTAATCAGCCCAATAATTCCGTGCCTCTCAATTAACTGCAGATGCACACAGTGAATAGAGACAGCCAAGAAGGTGGCCTTTTCAATATGCCTTCAATAGTCACTAGGAGCATTACCACACTTGGGCAGGAGGCTACAGAAATCAATAGCAGCTTTCTCAAGCTTCAATCCTGAGAGCTGCAGCTGCCCTGGAAAAGCTACCTTTCCTTGTGTCACTTTTGATTTCTTTCCTCGAATGAGAAAAAGGCCAGATTCAACAAACTATTGACTGAGCCCCCACCGAATGTTAGGCCCTGGGATGTAGACTTGAATAATTTTTCTGTATTAAAAATTTATAAGGAGCCCTAACCTGATGTTCCTACTTGCTCCTGTAGAAGAATGATTACACTGAGTGCTTTATATTTTTGAGATAACCTGGGAAATGTGAATATAAACTGGGTATTACATGAAGACAACTAATTATTGTTAATTGCATTAGCTATGAAAATGACATTTGACTTATCTAAGAAAACATGTATATCTTCTTTTTTTTTTTTTTGAGTTGGAGTCTCACTCTGTCACCCAGTCTGGAGTGCAGTGGCCACTCCCAGCCACCGCAGCCTCGACCTGCTGGGCTCCGGCAATCCTTCCGCCTCAGCCTTCCAAGTAGCTGGAACTATAGGTGCGCGCTACCACACCCGGCTAATTTTTGATTTATTGTAGAGATGAGGTCTCGCCAAGTTGCCCAGGCGGGTCTCGAAGGCAATCCACTCACCTCAGCCTCCCAAAGGCGTGGGATTACAGGCTGAGCCACCGAGCCCGGCTGTATATCTTCTTAAGAGGTATCTATATACAGGGTTGAAATGATATGATTCTGGCATTTGCTTTAATATAATATAATCTGAGGCAAGTAAATAGATGAAACAAATATGGCAAAATCATAATTACTATTCAGGCTGAGTGATAGGTCAATGGGGCTTCACTGTACTATTTTCTTCAATTTTGTATATTTTGAAAATTTTCCTAATAGAGTCTTTAAGTGAATGACTTAATTTGAACACAGGTATATTTTTCTTATTAAATTGATAGGGTTTTGGAGGCAGATCCTTGGGAATGGCTAGTTTAAAAAATTGCAAACAGCGTTGCTTGATGTTATATTACTGTGTGTTTTAAACAGCAGTTTCCAAAACTGAGCACTGCAGCCAGAACACTTGAAAAATATAGCCAAAGCTGAGCACAGTGGTGCATGCCTGTAGTTCCAGCTACTAGGGAAGCTGAGGCAACAGGATTGCTTGAGGCCAGGAGTTCAAGTCCAGCTAGGGCAATATAATGAACCCTGTCTCTAAAAAAGAAAATAATGCAGCCTTATTAAAGATATATAGGTGCAAAAAATGTATACGTTAAAGTACGACATTTCAATATTGAGGGGGGTGGAGTGGAGCAGGAAACACCAAGTCTTGCTAAATAAAGGATAACACTAAGACCAGCTAGAAACAGACAGCTATGGCTGTATCCTTACCTTTTCATACAATGGCAGTACTGTAGCAACTGACAAATCACAGGGTAATTCATCTGAAAGATACTTTTGTTTAACTGCATTTGTAAATGTACCATGGTAGTTCTTTAGTTTGGCAAGAAACTGCCATAAGGGTGGAAAAATTGAAACTTCTTTAATTAACACAAAGTACATTACTTGGGTCGCTTACGAAGCTTATTGTTTCTCTTGGATTTAGGAGAATGTTTTGTTTTAACTCTTTCTGTAAATGACAGCACAGTTTCGTTTATACAGCTGGTGCCCTCAGGAGGCTACAGATGGATTGTTAGGTGAGTTTGCTGGCACCTGAGTAACTAACCCTGTGTCCTATGGGAGTTTTTTCCTCTGAGATGATCCCCCTCTGCACCTTCCCTCAATACAATGTCCCCTAAACTGGGAAAGTTCTCTGCATATGAGATAGTGCCGCTGATTGAAAAGGATGAGTGTCGAATAATGAATATCTATAAAGTAGGCATGAATCTCTAAGAAGAAAAAGTCACCACGCTATAGGACCTGGGTTGCGTTGTAAACAATTGTTTGCCTGGGTTACTGTACCTGTACCTGAGCTGATCTGGCAGTATATTCAAATGAAATCTTTCCTTAACACACTCCTAAGACTGTGTTAGAGGGAACAAAAAGCAACTCTGTGGAATCATCTCTAATATTAAGGGTCATTTCTAAAACCACAAACTGAGAAGTCCCTGAGTTTGATATCGAATTTAGGCATTTTATTTTTCTTAGGTGCATCAAAGAAAGCTCATGTCTACATTTAAATTTGAATATGATCTTTAGGCTTTGAGGAAGTATTGTCATCCTTCTGATTGATTAAAATGATTGATCTGGCATTGACTGCATTGAGCAGAGTTGTGGCCCGGCAGCTGCCTTTGGAGAGCAGCCAAAACTGCTGAGACCCAACCACTTCAGGCACAAATGTGCTTGTCTTTCTTGAAAGGATGTCTTCCAGAAACGTTGGCTCTGATGCCTGGTTTTGTAAATTAAACCATATTTCCTTTAACAACCTCTGTCATAAAGTTATAGCTGTTTTCATGAGGATTCTCTGGCTATTAAGAAGTAATACAAATCACATTTTTAAAATGTGACAAAGATTTTTTTTTTCTTAACCACAATAAAGAAAATGTGACAAGGCTTTCAAAAATCCGTCTTTTAAGATAAATCATACTTTTATTGTAAACAATTAGAAATACTACTCTGATTACATCTGTAGAAGGAGGCGTGTCTTGTATGTTGTCTCAGTTGTGAAATGTATTCCATTGCTCACCTCTCCCCAGATAAATATTTTCTTTGAAAACTCAAAGCATTTAGCTGCCCTTTCTGTAAAGAGGTTTATCGTATAGGAAATCTCTTAACTGTTTATTTATTTAATCATTCTGTTCAAGCCTGTCAGTAGTTACAATGTTTGCTCAATGCCCTTTTAAGTTCGGTCTGGAGGAGATACCTTATCTTTCTGCATAGTTGAGGCATCAGATGCTAGCTGAAGGATAATTTCCATTTTTTTAAACTTCTGTAGGTATATTCCAATTAAGAAGTTTTATTTTAACAGGGATCCATCTGTATTTGGAAGATATCAATGACTATTCTGACAATTGAAGTTGTCTTACTATTACTTCTTATTCTGCCCGTGTTTGTGGAGTATTACCTTAGCATTAGACATATGCATGTAGTTATTTCTGAATAACAATAGAGTTTAGGGCTTTAGATACTTTTCCTAAGATTAAAAAATGTTTAAGTCCCATGCCATGAGATGAACCATGTGAAATTCTTCAGGGTTAGCTCTTTGCCTAGAAGTCAAAGAAATGTATTATATCTCTTTTGAGTGTTTACACTAGCCTCCCACAAATTCTGCCCCAACCTATATTTTCCTGTAAGTTGCCATTCCAACTGAAACTAACTTTAATTTGTTGCTTTATTTAAAGAAATATTTACAACTATCTTTGAGCTTAAAAAAACCTAAAGAAATAAAATAAAAATGCAAGTACCATTGTAACATTACCCATTTCTCCAAAGAGTGTACTGTCTGAATGTCTTATGGAGGCCAACCAGCAATACTCTAGATCCAATTTTCCATTATTTTCTTGAAAGTACTCTGCAAAATACATAAAATGAAACAATGAGAAATACATATCACACTCTAAATTTTTTTAAAGAAAAATTGCAGCAATGCAAACATAATTCATTCATTGGAAACTTCTTTTTATGCTTAAAAGGTGATACTTTAAAAGTCATAATGTTTGAAAAGCCTAACATGAGTTTCTGTCTGTGGCCACATAATGCTAAGCATATGGATTAAAATGAAAAAAAAATGTATTTCTTATCTACAAAATTAGCATTTGCAAATATCCATAGCATTGACTGTTCCAGTCAATTGAGGATATATAGAAAGAGCCAGTGCTATATGTACCAATATGCCAACTATTCAATAATAACCCAGATTTAATTTCCTCCCAAACTAGCACAATATTCATTAACTTGACAGTGTATATATCTTGCTACTTCCAATGAAAACACATATACGAAAGACTCCTGGCTGCATTTAAAATGAAAACTTTTAGCATATTAGAATCAATCATTTGTCTAATGTCAGTGAATTCATCTTTTTTTTTCTCTTTTCAAAAATATTACTATACTTATAGTATGGCCTTTCCCTGTGATTCTGCAGGCACAATGTTAATAAATGCTTTTGCAAATATGATTATGCAAAGAACAAATGAATATTGATTAAACTGAATAATGCATTATTTTCTAGAATAAGTATATTAAATTAACTCTCAGTGAACAAACAGCATGAATTAAACTAGTTAATTTTTTGAAGCTATAACTAGCTTATTTTGCACTGCTATGAACGTTCAGACTAAAATTTGAAACAGCACTTGTGCTGATTTTTCCTTTCTTTTTAATTATGATTTTTAAAAATGTATAGAAGTAATCTACGTTCTTTAAAGGAAAGTTGAAAAATGCTAATATGTAGTAAAAAGATAAGAGAGCACTTATAGCTTCATCACTTACATATAATCGTGGTTAAAATCTGTGCTTTCTAGTTTAACTGTTGGTTGCATTGAGTTCCAGTCTTTTCAAATGTTTATTTTCTGCATTATGTTACAAACTTTAAAATTTGATCTTCCTGTTTTTTTCCTCTACCTATGCATCTTTACCTAGGTTGCAGATACTTAATACTGAACAAAATCAACCACATTAGAAAGCAAAAAAATTATTTTATAGGTCCAAGTGTTGATTTTCAGGCTAGTCTTGTTTGAAACTATTTATTCCAAAGACTATAATGAAGTCTTTGGAAGCATTTGTTTGTAGTAGTAGGAAGCAAGATAACAAACAGTTGGAAGTGGGGAGGGAGTCTGAATTGAGTAAGATTGTTTGGTTATAGGTAAATGTAAGTATTTTATAACTGCTAATACTAACATAATGAGCCAGGTACTTAGCATATGCCATTTCGTTTTAGCCTCAATCTCATGAAGTGGGTAATATTAGCATCACAAGCTTCAAATGGGGGAAACTGAGACTCAGAGAGTTTAAGGGAGTTACCCAAGGTCACACAGCTAAGTGGCGATGTCAGGCTTTGAATTCAGGCAATCTGACCTTGACCAGCATTCAGACTTATGCCATGCAGGTAGAAGAATGAGATTTCAAGAAGTATTTCCAATCCCTGAGCATGCTCTGGCCCAGGCCTCCTACTTTTAGACATTAATAAACCGTAAAGCACAGGAGACCACAGAAGGGACTTTGAAAGGTTTATTGTCTCCAAAATCTGCCCCATTACTACTCCATCATTTAATTATAACCCAGAATCAAAAACCACATTCTTCCTACACCCCAGTCTTGAGAGAAATTCTTTGTGCAAACTTGAGAAGATCCAAACTCCCCACCCCATGTCCCCACTTCTTCTCATACTCCCGACCCCTGCCCCCAACTTGCAAACGTCACGTTTCTCTGCCTTCTGTCAGACTGATAGAAGTGTGGCCCAAGAATTGGGGCTTGCAAGCCCCACCACTCATCACCGATGACACCAAGTGCTTCCAAGAGCAATTTGGAGTGTAAAGGTATAGAAGATTCAGAAGAAAGATGTTGCCTGAACAGATTATTTTTAATGTAGCAAGGACACATTCCCTTTCTCTCTCTCTCTCTCTCTCTCTCTCTCTCTCTCTCTCTCTCTCTTTCTCTCTCTCTCTCTCTCTCTCTCTCTCTCTCTCTCTCTCTCTCTCAACAGGGTCTAGCTCTGTCACCTAAGCTGGAGTGCAGTGGTGCCATCATGGCTCACTGCAACCTTGAACTCCTGGGCTCAAGCAATCTTCCTGCCTCAGCCCCCTGAGTAGCTGGGACTATTCCACTACACCAAGCACACGCCAGCACATCTGGCTATTTTTAATTTTTTTGTAGAGATTGGGTCTTACCATGTTGCCCAGGGTGGATATCTATCAGATAAAATGGATGGCCTACAGTGCAGGATTAGAATGTTGTGAAGACAGGATGAATCTTTCTTTCCTGGGAGAGAAAAACAAGCCACTTTCTGTTGGTATAAATGACCGTGGTTTCAACATGGGTTTAGGGTGGAGAGTGGAGGGAAAGAAGTAGATGAGTTGCTCATCCTGCCCACCAACCTGACTATGGCACCACAGATATTCCTCCTGTGATGATTACAGCAGTAACAAGGCTTCCTGATCTCCTCTCTTGGTTCCTCCACTCCCCACTCATGCTGTACCCAGCAAAGTGCTGCTTCAGACCAATCAGTGTTTTCCTAGTGCAACTTTCTTCTGACCTACAAGGCCCTCTTCCCTTTCTCACTTCTTTTCTTCCAGACACATTTTTTTCTTTCCTTCTGTCCATTATACTTGTCCCATACTAATTTGTTTCAGTTTTCAATGTAAAGATCATTGGTCCCAGGAAATCTTGTCTGATGTATTTCCCACCACAGCCAACTAAATTAGATCCCCCTCTGGTAACTTCTCATAGCACATCGCACTTCTCCTTCAAGGCATTTATCTACTGTATTGTCGTTATTTATTTGATGTCTATAATTTTCACTGAACCATAATCTCAGGGAGGGCATGGACCAGGTGTGTATTTATTTACTATTTATTATCCGGAACCTAACTGGGGAAGGACACAGAGATGTAAAGTATAACTAGAAGTTAGCTAAGCAACAGGGGCAAGAAAGAAAGGAGAAATCCTTCCAGAAGAAGGGACTGCATGAGCAAAGGAAGCTGTGAAGGTAACAAATAGCTGAGTCAGTGCAACAATCGGCATATAGTTGAACAGCATTAGAATACACACTGTACAGTAGGGAGTGAAAACACCTGAGGCTGGGGAAGGAAGTAGGACTATAGTCAGTCTGTTTGGGGTATATTGAGTTGATATCTTCCACCAAAGGTAAAAATTTTTATTAAGAAAGCTGGAGATGAGGCTGAAGAAGCAGGCTGGGCCAGATGTGCACAACTTTGAATGTGCTACTGGCATATAACAGTGAGAGGGAGCATCATTCATAGATAGGTGGTCAACAGATAGTCACTGGACATTCGTGATGCACCAGGCACTGTGCTCAGCCCTGGAAGTAAAAGGGTGCCACCAGGAAGCTGATAATCTTGTGAGTGGCGTGCTTGGAGTGCCTGCATGAGCATTTTGGGGAAGATCAATAGTTTCGATCACAATCTCAAAAAGATTCAGGAGGAGAAACATTTGGAAACAGAATTTGGGGAGGACAATAGACTTTCTTCAAGTGTATCTATGAATCCCATTTAAGACTCTTTTTTGGAGATGCCTTTGGATAAAGGTCTTTTGGATAAATGCTTCTGAAGACCTATGTTGCTACTATCCAGCCCAGACCACAGCCAGAATGAAAACAGGGATAGCGTCTATTTTTTGTCCACCATTTTATCACCAGAGCTAGGACAGAAATCTCAAACTTATCATGGCCTACACTAAACTCATGGATTTCCACACCACAACCCTACCTCTCCCTCCCCAGCCTACTTCTCCATTTTTCTCCTACCCAGCAATGGCTCCGCCACTCACAGTTCCTCACACACTTGATCACTGTCTTTGCACCACCACCACATGCAGTCTATCAGCAAATCCTCAATCTAGCCACTGCTCCCCACCTCCAATGTTGCAGCTCTAGTCCCAGTCCCAGCCCCATCATTTCCTACCTCGACTCCTTGCTGCAATGGCCTCTTGGCTAGTCTCCCTGCTTCCTGCCACTCTTGCTTTCTCCAATCCATTTACCACCTTTTGGCCAGATCTTGTCATTTCCCTCAAACCCTCCATAGTTTCCTGAAGCATCTAGAAAAAAAATCCAAACTCTCTACACTGATCTACAAGGCTCCCCACATCTGACCACTGCTGATCACCTCTCCTTCCCTGCTTTCCCCCCTCACTCATGACCCTCCAGTCACACTGGCCTTTGAATATTTTCTCATCATGGGGAGCTCAGTTCTGCCTTATAGCTTGTGTACTTTCTCCTCTCTCTGCCTGGACACTCTTCTTCTTCATCCCTCTACTCTCCTGAAGCCTCTTCCTTCTGCCCCATCAGTTGGATTCAGCTCCATCTCTCCTCCTCAGAAAGGTATTCCTCCTTTTATTTATTACCTTTATGGGAAATTAACTTGCTAATGAATTTCTTTGCAAGTTAATATGTCTTTAACCCACTCTAAAATGTAAACTACTTGAGGGCAGAAATCTTGGTGGTTTTGTTATTATTAACTCATATATTCCCAATCTCTAGAACAGTGTCTAGCATTTTATAGGTAGTATTCAACAAGTATTTGTTAACTGAATAAATACATTTTGAAAATCAGCTAGGTTACTGAGTGGTAAATATCATTGTGACTTTGAGCATGTCCTTGAACCCCTCGAGACTTCAATTTCTTCATGTGTAAAATGGAACTAATCATAATTGTTCTTCTCTATTGCGTGGCATGAGATGATTAAAAATAGATACCAATCCTGACTAAGTGCTGCAGTCTTGGAGAAAAGCAACACTAAGTACTGAGTACAATGAAGCTATCTCCAGGCACTGGCTGTCATGGACACTTGGGCAGTCTCAGAGGCAGCCCAGGAAAATCAGAGTGGAGGACAAGCTGAAGGGCATGCTCCTACCTAAGGCCACAAGATGACTGCATTTCCTGAAGCCTGCTTTGCCAACTATTCAGTTCTGCCAGGCAAGCCTCTTTTGCCAAGGACCTTTGCCTACTTTTTCCCTCCAGCTGTTTCTGCTGCTTCTTCTACCACAAGCAGGTAACAGTTGACTACTCTCTCCTAGGTCTCTCCTTAGGGCAGAGGAAAAAAATGACAACAGAAATATTTATATGATGATTTCTCAGTTTACAGTGTGATTTTACATTGATCATCTTGTTTAACCATCCCTGTAACCTTTCAGGTTGACTTATTCTCATTTTACCAAGGAGGAAGCTGAGGCTCAAAGAGATTATATGAGATGGTCAGAACCACAGAGGTTGAAAATAATAGAGCCAGGATATACTAGGTCTGCCTAAGTGCTTTGCATAATGCAAACCCGCATTTCCTGAGTGCTGTAGTGTTGGATTTTTTAGGTGAAATTCTGGTCAGAAGTGATGGTCAAAATTCTCACCTCCCTCTCCAGACTCCTGCTTCTGCAGCCTCCAGATGACAGAGCAGCAGGGTGCTGGGCCCTCACTTTAGTCTCTGGGAAGAACAGCTTGATGTTGCTGGCCACAGCTAGCCTGAAGACCCAAAGAGGTGATGCCAAGAGCAGGTCCAGACTGATGCATGTAGGGCTCTGCAACGGGCTCAAACACAGATTTCTTTGGAAGCTTCTTAACATGTTTTAAATGCAATAAATCTATATTTCTAGTAATTAGGCCAAGCCATGGACTTTGCGGTTTTGGCTTTTTGGCCAGCTGCCAAGATTCTGGGAATTGTAGGCACCAACCTGAGGGGCCTGGCTACTATCTGCCTTTGAAAGTTGCACAGGCCTATGCAGACAATTATCATCAGAAGTAAGCTTAGCAAGAAGTGCACGTGCATGTGTGTGTGTGTTTAAAATACCCACTTCAGGAGTCATTTGAGCAGGAAAAAGAACTGTTTATTTTCACCAGTTGCATAATGGGAATCTGGTGAAAACTTGAAGTAACCAGCACTGCATTTTGATTCTTTCAGTGGTATTTTAGCACCCTGTCAAGATTGTTAGCTGGTTGTGAGAAACAGAGCCTAGATCAGTACTCTGCAATGGGGACCTTGGGGCCTTTCCCCTTAGCCTGCTTTTCCAGATTTGATTTCAAGAGTCTCCCATCCTCAAGCTTCAGCTCAGTCTCCATTGCTGGAGCCTCATCCTGACCCTTGAGACCACATCTTTCCTGAGTCTCATAACTCCACAGACCCTCATGGTACTTGCTGTCTCATTCATGAGGCCTCCTGGGGTTCGGGAGAGCCCAACTACCCTTTTATCTGGCTGACTTCCCCTCACAGCCTCAACGCGACTTCTTCCAGAAAGCCTTCTGAGCCTTCTTTGCCCTCCTTAACATTCATTCAGACTAGATGGAGGCTCCTGCTCTGTGTCTCCTGAAGTCTTTGTCTCTCCCAACAGAAACTGTCATCATGTCACCACTTGATGCCTGAACAGTGAGTTATTTAAAGGCTCCTGTACCTCTCTCCACTGATTCCAGTGCCCAGCATAGACCTGTCAGTAAATAATAATCTGCTGAATAAATGAATGGATATAGGGATACATAATCATTGTGGAGTATTTTAAAAGTAGGGGGAAGCTCTGAGAATAGTTGTCAGAAGAGGGGCTGTATTTGTATTCCCTTAGCACTAATCACACTTTTTGAATTCTCTTTACTTGTCCAGCTCCTCCAATAGAGGACTCTGAATTACGTGGCCAAGAATTTTATTTGCCTTGTTCTGTATCACCTGGTACTGCTTAACAAATGTTTGATGAATGAATGAATGGGGAGAAAGCAGTTCCTAGGCACTGGTCTTGCAGGATTACACTCAGCAAAGGCCTGTTGGTTGTTGGACTTATGCTTCAGCCTTTCAGAATCAATTGCAAACTGTGCAACCCAGAGAACTGTTCCTTGGGGCTCAACTCTGAGCAGCCTCGAGCCTCTGAGATCAGCCAAGTTTCTGGAGGAGAATGTGAAACCTGGAGCCCACTGCACTGCACACGCCCCACTCTGCTGGAATATTACCTAGGAAATGGAATTTGCAGATTTAAAAAATGTAGGTCTTAAAAAAGCTAACATTGAGGGCAGGAGGAAGGGGGTTAAGGTATTTCTTTTTAATTTCTTCTTTCAGTTTTTGTTGTTGTTGTTGTTGTTGTTGTTGGTAGAGATGAGATCTCCCTTGTTATCCAGACTGGTCTCAAATTCCTGCCTTCAAAGGATCCTCCTGCTTTGGCCTCGCAAAGCACTTGGATTACAGATATGAGCCACTGAACCAAGCTTGCTTTGCATTTTATTTCATTATTGAATTCAATGCCTCTGAAGTGTGCTGATCTTTCATACCCAGAGTTTGACTATCGCTGTTTTTTTTTTTTTTTTTTTTAATTCAGGAAACATGTTCAACCTTAGTTCCATGAACAATTCAAGAAAACTGTATCCTGAGGACAGATTGAGGAAGAGCCTGATAATTTGACATAGAGAACAAATAAAACCAAGGAGAAAACAAAAAGTGATTACTCAGGGACTTTTATGTTTGCCAAGGGGTAAGTTGGTTAGTGACACTAGCTTAGAAGTCATACAGACCCTCTCTTTGTCACTTATGGCCTGTGTGTCCTTGGGTAAGTAGATAAACTTCTCAGTGTCTTGATCTTCTTACATGTAAATTGTGTACTGTAACACCTACTTTATATGGTTGGGTAATTGAAGAATTCAAATAACGCATATGTGATGGTTAATTTTAGGTGTCGACTGGATTAATGAATACCTAGAGAACTGGTAAACCATCACTTCTGGGTGTGTCTGTGAGGGTGTTTCCAGAGGAGATAGGCATTTGGGTCAGCAGACTGAATAGGGAAGATCTGTCTTCAGTATGGGTGGACACCATCCAATCAGCTGCCTCCACCCCCCAAAAACATAAAACATAGTGTCCTGGAGCTAGGACACTATTCTTCTCCTGCCTCTGGGCATCAGAGGTCCAGGCGTTCTGGCTTTTGGAATCCAAGACCAGTTGTCTCCCAGGTTCTCAAGCCTTTGCCCTTAGACTGAGAATTACACCATCAGTTTCTCTTGTTCTGAGGTTTTGGGCTTGGACTGAGCCACATTGCCAACATTCCAAGGTCTCCAGCTTGCAGACAGCCTTTAATGGGACTTTTCAGCTTTCATTATTGCCTGAGCCAATTATCCTAATAAATTATTTCTCATATATCCCTATCTACCTGTCTGTCTGTCTATCTATCTATCTATCTATCTATCTATCTATCTATCCATCCTATCAATTCTGTCTCTCTGTAGAACCCTGACTAATACAGATGTTGGTACCAGGAGTGGTTCTAGAGGAACAGAATTTTAAGGATGAGTTTTCTTAATTTGTTTTGAGGTTTGGGAAATGACTTTCAAATCTGGTTAGCCCTAAAAGGGCTAGGGACTCTACTTCTAATAGTCCAAAGAGCACGATAGTCCATGGCATGAACTATTTATAGAGATACGCAAAATATCTGCATTTTATACTATAACTCAGCCACTTATAAGAGGCAAGGAACTTGCTGACTCTGTATATGATACTTTTGAACATTTGTGGAAAACCAGGAAATATAATGACATTGGTTGACTGCTTCTAGGATCACTAGACAAAGTGATGAAAGAAAAGGATGAACCCAGGGTTTCAAATTTCTGGCTCTAGCATAAGAGCCTAAGAATTTCTTAGTGTGCCCTGAGCCAGAATCTTTCCTCCTGTAACCACAGGGATAAAATCATTGAAAATCAAATCCAGGCCCTCATCATGCAATTGGCTGAATTACAACAACAGTTGAACTCTCGGTCTCACAGGGTGTTCACTGTTAAAGTGAGGGCATTGCCTGTGAAAGAATGGAGTCCTATAAGCTGAGATGTGGACATATGGGAGGGTCTAGATAAACTCCCTCGTCTATATCTATGTCTACCTATCTCTCTCTATATATATCTATATCCTATTGGGCCTGTTTCTCTGGAGGACCCTGACTAATGTAGCATGCAGACACATTAGCACACAGTCTAAGTACTCAACAAAGGTAGTTATTATTCTCTAATCAAACCCTTACCTTACAATGAGGTAAAATTTTGTGTAATGAGGTTCTGTGGCTTTGAGAGATTGATAAGATTTCTGAGAATAGATTTATGTTTTCTTTTTTTAAAAAAAATTTATTTTAAAAATGTGGGGTACAGTTCAGGGTTAGGTATACAGATGTTCATTATGTAGGTACCTTGTTAATGAGATGTGTCACCCCCTCCCCTGGCAGTTTCCCACTACTGTCAATCCCGACCCTCCTCCCCTGGCAGTTTTCCACTACTGTCAATCCCTTTCTTATAGTACTATGATAAGTGTTCAAGTCTGCCTCACATTCTGCTGAAGGGAGAAGCATCAGATTATGTAGGATACTTGAGAATAGCAAGGAAGAAAGGCTGGTAAAATCATACAGAAACAGGAATTCCTAGATCCATACTTAAATAAATAAATAAACAGGAAGAAGGAAAAGCTTTTCCTTACATAAAAAGTCAACTAATAAATGTTTAAGGGATGATTGAATTAGAAAATCACCATTTGGCAACCATCATAGTAATAATTAATTCAGCCAAGACACATCAATGGATGCTAAAATTAGTGGGTGAAAGTTTGATGAGAAATGGAATATTGACATAGTCTTGGGGTACCTCCCCACAGAATACTTATTAATTACAAAGGGAATAACTTTACAGTGGAGAAGCCTGGCAGATACTGCCACCTTAATGAAGTGATCAAAGTGAACATCATTAGTAATGGGACAAATTGAAATCATGTGCCACCTGATAGGATGCAATGAGAACACAGCATCACTTCTCTGCTGTTTCTGTAAAAGATGCATAACTTGAACCTCATCACGAAGAAAAATCAGACAAACCTGAATTAAGGGGCAGTTTATAAAAGAAATGGCCTATACTTTACTTTTCAAAAGTGTCAAGGACCTGTAAAAGAAAAAAAAAAGACCAAAGAACTGTTTCAGACTGAAGGAAACTAAAGAGACAGGAATATTACATGCTACCTGTGATCCTGGATTGGATCATTTTGTTATAATGGACATTATTAGACGCTGGGAAAGATTTGAATGAAATTTGAGGATTAGATGGCAGTGATGTATCAGTATTATCATCCTGATTTTAATGGTTGTGTTGGGTTACATCGAAGAATATCCTTCTTTGCAGGAAATACATGCCAAAGCATTCAGGGGTGATGGGACATCAGTTTGGCAACTTACTGTCAAATGATTTAGGAAAAAAATATATTTGTACTATTCTTGCAATTTGGTTGTAAGGTTAAAATCTTTTCAACTATATAATTTTGTATTTCAGATAACCTTACTGAAACATATGTTACATTTACAACTAATTGCTTGAGAGGTGAAGCTACAGATATTGAGTCTATGTGTTATAAAAGGGAGAGTAGGTCAGATTCTAGGAACAAGAAAAGGGGTGCCCAAACACAGACACTGAGAGCCCCACACTTGCTTACATTGATCTCAAGAGTTAGGAGAGAACTGGGGCAGGAAAGAAGCTGAGGCATTATTATCCCCATTGTATAGCTGAGTAAAATAAGGCTATATGGAATAAAAGATAGTAGAGCCAGAGGGCACCTCCCTATTCTTTGGCAAATGAGGAAACTCATCCAGGAGCTCACAGGACTTGCCAAGTTCTCAGTAAGAGCTGAATTGGAATCTAAAGGCCAGCACCACACTGCCAAAATCAAACTGTGTCTCATTAAAAATGTGTGTATGTGAATTATATATGTGTATGCGATTTTTTTATTTGTTCATAAAATCATTCTGTTGTACAACACTTTGAGTTGGCAGTAGTTGGAATAAATAGAATAATCTAGAGCAAAAACACAAAGGCAGAGATTTTTCTCACATTTACTCCCTGCTGTGTCTCCGGGGCTAGAGGAGAAGCTGGCACATGGTAGGCATTTCATAAAGGGTTGTCAAGGGCTGGGTGCGTTGGCTCACGCCTGTAATCCCAGCACTTTGGGAGGCTGAGGCAGGCTTGAGCCCAGAGGTTCAAGATCAGCCTAGGCAACGTAGCAAGACCTCATCTCTACAAAAAAATTAAAAACTAATGGACCTGGTGGTACATGCCTGTGGTCCCAGCTACTCAGGAGGCTGAGGTGGAAGGATTGTCTGAGCCCAGGAGGTCGAGGCTGCAGTGAGCAGTGATTGTGCCTTCACTCCAGCCTGGGCAGAGTGAGACTCCAACTCGAAAAAAAATAGAAAAATAAAAAATAAAGAGTTATCAACAGATGCTGGCAAGGATGTGGAGAAAAGGGAGCGCTTCTACACGTGGGAATGCAAACTAGATCAACTTCTATGGAAAACAGTGTGGTGATTTTTAAAAGAAGTAGAAATTGACCTTCCATATGACCCAGAAATTTCCCTTCTGGGAATATACCCAGAGGAACTCAAATCATTCTACAAAAAAGATACTTGCACACACATGTTTATTGCAGCACAATTCACAATAGCAGAAACATGGTACCAACTTGCTGTCCATTGGACTGGACAAAGAAAATGTGGTACATATACACAACGGAGTACTATGTAGCCATAAAGGACAAAATTATGGACTTTGCAGCAACCTGGATGGATTTAGAATCCATCATACTCAGTGATCTATCATAGAACAAAGAATGCCACCTGTTTTCATTTATAAGTGGGTCCTGAACATTTGTCACAATACTAAAAGAGAAGTATCGGCAGTAGTAGGATACTGTTAGGGGAAGGGGGGCACGTAACATCACCAAGGGTATCTCACCCTAAACCAGGGAAGTGAGGACCAGTTGGAGGCTCAAACTTCACCTGCACCTAAGCTACTTACGTACCTAATCTTGACTTGTACCACACCTTTACAATAAAATAAAAAAATAAAAAAATAATAATTCCATAGAGATCAAAAATAGGGGGAGTTGTCGAATGACTGAATGTTGCTGCAGACTTTTAGGGAAAAAAAATCAATACTCGGGAAAGTTATTTACCTTTTCCTCAAAAAGTACCTCAATGTTTTTTCTTCTCCAGAGGAGACCATACTTATAACCCAAGCAAGCCTGGCCACAGGAACAACCTTATGGGAAACTGCAAAAGTCTCTGCAAGGATGACAGATGGTTCTGTCCAGAGGCTTACATCACACTTGGTTCTCAAGACTTCCTTTTAATATTTGCCTTAGATATTTAAATGGAGCTAGTTTTCCCACAAAAGGAATATTCTGTGGTGGTGAAGTGCATGGTAGCTGGAGCCAAATAGCCCAAGTTTGTTTGAATCGTGGCTCCATCACTTAGTAAATGTACTATCTTGGGCAAGCTATTTAATCTCTCTGACTCTCAGTTTCCTTGTCTGTAAAATAAAAATAAGTACCTGTATCAGAGGGTTGTTGTGAGGATTAAGGCAGCATATGTGTGTGCGTGTGTGTATACACAGTGCCAAAAATGTATACACATTTTAAGAAATTAAAAAGCCATATTAAAATTGTAATACTCAATATGTATCGATAAAAAGTCACAATTGGTAGATGATTGCACTGGCCAATTCTACTGTCCTGCCTGTCTCATGGTGACGCTAGCATCCATTTGATTGATGCCATCTTTTGAGGGAATGTGTATACATTTTTTGGCACCGTGTGTGTGTGTGTAAGTGTGTGTGTACAGTTTCTGACTTACAATGATTTTACTTAGATTTGTTTGACTTTACGATGAAGCCATAAGTATTTGGTAGACACTGCACTTCGAGTACCTGTAGGGCCATTCTTTTCACTTTCAGTACAATGCTCAGTAAATTCTATGAGCTAGTTAATACTTTATTATAAAATGGACTTTGTGTTAGATGAGTTTTGCCCAAGCTGTAGGCTAGTGGAAATGTTCTGAGCTCGTCTGAGGTAGGCTATGATAAGCTATGCTGTTCAGTATGTTATCATACTAGTAGGTTATTCAGTGCATTTTTAGTTTACCATTGGTTTATCAATGGGTTTTTGTAACCCACAGTAGGTAGAAGAATATCTGGTAGTAAGTATTGTAGAAATGTTTGCAATTTTTTCTCAGACTACTGGGAGCTTGTTAAAACTCAACCTTGGGAAAAAATTCCCCCCGCCCAGGGTATTTATTCTCTCAGACTGCCCTTTGGCGCATCCCCCATAAATTTGTCCTGCCTTCCTGGCTTTTCAGGGGCTGTCTCAAAGGAACAGACATTTGAACTGGGACCTGAAGAATAAAGAAAAGTTTACTAGATGAAAAAGAAAGAATTGGAACACCTCTCAAAGAATGGCCAAGGAGCCAGAGCCTCACAAACATCCTCTCCCCAGCTCCTAAGGGACCACTGTTGGGCTGAAATTATTTTACCAAGAATGGATCTTGCTGTCATCATTTCTGTTTACTAGATGCTATGGCACACTCTGTGATTGGTAGTTTGATGTGACTTAAAACAACATTGAAAACATATTTTGAAGCAAAAATATTGAAGTGACGCACAGAGATAGTACAGCACGGTAGTCACGGGCACGGACTGCCTGGGTACAAGTCCCAGCTTCATTGTTCCTAGCTGTATAATTTTGGGCAAGCTCCTTAACTTCTCTCTCCCTCTGTTTCTTTATCTCCAAAATGGGGATGATGATAATGGCACCTGCCTCAAGGGATTTCTAGAAAGAGTAAATGACTTAATATTTTGTAAATTATTACAATATATCATATAAATATATCACAAATATGTGCTATATAAGTGTCTGGTAAATTTAAAAACGATGACAATGATCAGCATTAAAACAGAATGATGGAAGGACTGTCTATGCAAACAAACATAATGGTGATAAATTAGTAATACTCTATAAATGAAACCCCAGATGTCTTCACTGTCTTTTCCTCCAGTGCATAGTTTGAGGAGGGGAAATAAACCTCTCATTACCAAGACATAAATTATTTTTAAGTAAATTATTAGTTACATATTAAGGATCTAAAAATTTCAAATCAGAGGGAGGAACATGTCATTTTGTTGCTATTATTGCTTACAAATGTGAAGACTCATCTGTGAAAATAGGTTTTGGGACTAATCAACTCATTTTTACTTCTTTGGAAGAAGCAAAATGTCAAAATGAAAGGAATGAAAAAATAGGCAAAAGCACTAAATGTAATTATTTTTCTTCTCCTTTCTTTTCTTTTCTTTCTTTTTTTATTTTCTACCGCCATCAAAACCTTTAGGAGGAGGAAAAATATTTTCCAGTAAAGGCATGGCATAAATAAATACCTGTTTAATTTGCTTATATACTAAAGCGACTCAACAGGGTAGATATGCAGTGAATTCCAGCACATTCATAAGTGTGGTGTGGGCCTTCAGAAGTCACTGGACAAAGCCCCGAGTTTTGATTTTTTGCCCTCCCAAGTTGAATCAGATTGGAGGTCACCATCTGAAGCGCAGCGGGAAGGGTCAGGATGGATAAGCTTACTGGCAGCTTCCACACAGCTTTTCTGGAACACTTGGTTGCCTGAGGAATTACATGCCGAGTAATTGACTGGGACAATTAGGCTAACTCTGAAAGTCAGGCTTCGGAGGCACATGCCAAAGTGTGCCCACAAATGGGTAAACTCAAATGCATATGTCACTCAAATGAAAGATCTTGGGAGTGTTGTCTTTCCAAAGCTGGCAGGGGTATCAAGTGTTCCTCCCATAAAAATGATAAAGTATCAGTCAATGTCAGTCCTTTGCTAAAAGCAACAGCTGGGGACTCTGTACTGGCAGAGGGGGGTGAATTGTATAATCAAGCAAAGCTTAACACTCATGAGCATGACAATCTGCAGCTCTCAATACATTTGCTTGTAAGGATGGACTCATGCCATACAGGGACATCCACTCCACCCCTAACAACTATACATCCCCATGCAGAATCCACGTACCTTTACCATGCAAGGTTTGTGAAACCAACCTTCTATTTTATAGTAACATCCGTCTAGTTAGTTGTTATTGTGCCAGTAGTAAGTGATGTGTTGCAGGAACCAAGCTCACCAAATTACAAAGATAGAAAGTTGGTAGTGCCTGTGAATTTTGATTCTTTAGTGCCTGTCATGCTTCCTTCATGGGGTGTGAACCTTCCACAGGGTAATGCAAGAGGAGGCTGTTGCCAGGGATACACTGATATCCAAGCCTGAAATGTTTTATTATTACTTAGTAGGTTCTCAGCAAGAATCAACCCAATAAAGACTCAAGTGTCAGAATGTTTGAGTCCTGAGGCTATAGTAAGTCTGTGTAATCTTAGTAGCTCTAAATGATATTTTAATGTATTATAGCCATCTGAAAATCAGCTGGGCTAGTAAATATTGCTTTCCCCCCTCTTTGCCATCATACTTCTTAGAAGAGTTGTCTACATTTCCTGTCTTCCTTCCTTCCTTCCTTCCTTCCTTCCTTCCTTCCTCCCTCCCTCCTTCCCTCCCTCCCTCCCTCTCTCTCTTTCTTTCTTTCTTTCTTTCTGTTGGAGTCTCACTTTGTCTCTCAGGCTAGAGTGCAGTGGCATGCTCACGGCCACCACAGCCTCTATCTGCTAGGCTCAGGCAATCCTTTCACCTCAGCTTCCCAAGTAACTGGAACTACAGGCATGCGCCACCACACCTGACTAATTTTTTCATTTATTGTGGAGACAAAGTCTCACCATGTTGCCCAAGCTGGTCTCAAACTTCTGAGTTCAGGCAATCTTCTCACTTCTGCTTCCCAAAGTGCTAGGATTACAGGTGTGAGCCACCACACGCGACCTTGTCTGCATTTCTTTATACTTACTTCTTAATCCCTTGTGATTTGGTTCCTGCCCTCACTATTCTACTCAAAGTGCAGTGTGTTCATTATCTATTGCTGCATAACAAATTTCCCTGAAACTCAGAGACTTAAGACAATATACATTTATTATCTCCACAGTTTCTGTGTGTCAGGAAACTGGGCGTGGCTGGATTCTCTCACTCAATAAGGCTACAAATAAGATGTCTGCCGGGGCTGTAGTTTTCTCAAAGCTTGACTGGGAAAGGGTTCATTTCCAAGCTCAGGCATGTGGTTGTTGGCAGGTTTCGATTCTTCATGGGTGGTTGGGCTGAAGGCCTTAGTTTCTTGCTGGTTATTGGCCAGAGGCCACCCCCAGTTCCTTGTCACATGGGCCTTTCCACAGGCTGGCTTATAACATGGTAACTAGATTTATCAGAGCAAGCAAGCAAGCAAGAGACAGAGGGGAGTGAAAGTAAGCTGGAAATCATGGTCTGTTTAAACTCAAACTTAAAAGTGATATCCCACCTTTTGCTGTATTCAATTCACTAGGAGGTATTGTATTTGTTAGAAGCTAGTCATTAGGCTCCATCCACACTTAAAAAAAAAGGGAATGACACAAAAGCATGAGTACCTGAAGGCAGAGTTTGTTGGGACCATCTTAGAAGTCTGTTTACTGCATGTAGGTCACTTGAGACTTCATTGCCAAATCCAATGAACTTTTCATGTGTTTCATCCCTTTTGACTTTTAAAGCCTCTCATCTATGCAATGCTCTTAGCTTGAAATGCTCTCTTTAAGACAACCCATGGAATGGGAAAAAAATATTTGCAAGCTATGCATCTGACAAAGGCCTAACATTCAGGATCTACAAGTGACTCAAACAAATTGAAAGGAAAAAACAACCCCATAAAAAGTGGGTAAAGGACATGAACAGACTCTTTTCAAAGGAAGACATACAAGCAGCCAACAAACACATGAAAAAATGCTCAGGCTCACGAATCATCAGAGAAATACAAATCAAAACTTCAATGAGATACCAGCTAACATTGGTAAAGATGGCTATCATTAATAAGTCCAAAAAAATTGGTGCTGGCATGGTTAAGGAGAAAAGGGGATGCTTCTACATTGTTCGTGGGACTGTAGCTAGTTCAATCTCTATGGAAAGCAGTGTGACAATTTCTCAAAGAACTAAAAATTGAGCTTCCATACAATCCAGCAATCCCTCTTCTGGGAATATGTCCAGAGCAACATAAATAGCTCTACCAAAAAGATGCCTGCACAATAGCAAAAATGTGGAACCAACCCAGATGCCTATTGAAAGTCGACGGGATAAAGAAAATGTGGTACATACACACAATGGATTATTTTTTTTTTTTTGAGTTGGAGACTCACTCAGTCGCCCAGACTGGAGTGCAGTGGCCACTCCCGGCCACCGCAGCCTCGACCTGCTGGGCTCCGGCGATCCTTTCACCTCAGCCTTCCAAGTAGCTGGAACTACAGGCGCACGCTACCACACCAGGCTAGTTTTTTGATTTATTATAGAGATGAGGTCTCGACAAAATGGAATATTATGCAGCCATAAAGAAGAACAAAATCATGGCCTTCACAGCAACATGGATGCAGCTGAAGACCATCATACTAAGTGAACTATCACAGAAATAAAGAACTGATTACTGCATGTTCTTACTCATAAGCAGGCCCTGATTACTAGCATAAGGGTGGGATTGACAGATGTCTAACACTGCTAGGGGTGGGAGGGAGAAAAGAGAGAAGGGAGCACGTGGCAACACACTGGGTATTTGGTCCACTATCAGGGGTAGAGAGGGCTAGCTAGAAGCCCAAACTTCACCTGCATGCAATTTACTTATGTAATAAATTCTCACTTGTACTCCTCAACTCTAAAATTTAAAAAAATGCTCTTTTCATTGAGACTGTACAGTATTTTACTTTCCTGCCTCTCTATAACTCCTATCTTGTCTCCATCTCTTTCCCCCCCTCCTTCTGCATACAATATCTTTGACCTAATTCAAAGTAGGCACACTAACAAAAAAGTGTGAACTGACAAAATACATATAAGTAGCTATCAAGGGTCAGTAGTTGGCTCCCATGCTTTCATCTCCCTTTTCTACTGTTCTTGCCATAACAATCCCATCCTGTCTCCCCAGTATATAATATCCCTTCAGCTATTTCTATGAAATTAAGTCTGATATTTTTATCTGAAACTTTGGTGTCTCTTCTAAGCCCCACTTCTGTCTCTTTCTGTCTGTGAGATATTTAAAAGGATGATGTGCTGGAACCTCTAAATCAGCATATCTTTCTCCACTCTTTTATCCACCTTCATCAAAGTCTGCCTCTCCCCTATTCCTGATTTCTGGCATTACTATTACCCAGACCTAAAACCTCAGCATTATATTTGATTCCTCTTTTCCCCCTACCTGTTGCATCTAATTAGTTACTAAATCTTGTGTATTCTAATCCAGCATCATTTGTCTTCTCCTTTCTTATTGACTAATGTAGTGACCTTATAACTAGTCTCCCTACTTCTGGTCTCTATCCTGTCTCATCTATCCTATACATTCCTTTCAAATACACCTTTCTGATGCATAACTCTGGTTATTTCACTCCTTATTCAAACATCAATGGTTGCCCACTGATTCCAAATTCCTTAGCCTTTCATTCAAAACCTCCCACAATCTGTTCCCATACCTGGTCCCTACTCATTTCATGCATTGCAAGCTCCAATTACGTGAACTCTCTATCTGCTCCTCATACAGCTCTCATGATTTTCTTCCTTGATGGCTTTGTTTTTGCTGTTTTTTACCTCAGCCTGGAATTCTCTGTCCCCCCTCTTTACCTCAATTCTGCAAAGTCAACTCCCACCTATCCTCCATGACTTGGCTCAAGTTACATCGACTCCACAAAGGGTTCCCTGAGTGTCAATCTCTAAAATCTGACTTGAAGGTAATATTTTTGTAATGTGAACTACCAGAATCGTTTACTTCTATATCTTACGGCACTTTACCTATATATTTCTTTTTTTTTTTTTTTTTTTTTTGAGTTGGCGTCTCACTCGATTGCCCAGACTGGAGTGCAGTGGCCGCTCCCGGCCACCGCAGCCTCGACGTGCTGGGCTCCGGCGATCCTTCCGCCTCAGCCTTCCGAGTAGCCGGAACTACAGGCGTGCGCTACCACGCCGGGCTAATTTTTTTGATTTATTGTAGAGATGAGGTTTCGCCTGTCCAGGCGGGTCTCGAACCCGCGGGCTCAGGCAATTCACTCACCTCAGCCTCCCAAGGCGCGGGATTACAGGCTGAGCCACTGAGTCCGGCTTACCTAGATATTTCTGTTCACATCTTCTCTTTCCTACTAAACTGGGTGCTTCTTGATAGCAGAGCATATGCTTTATTCTTCTTTGCCCTCCATTCCCTATAGAACTGTACACATCCAAATTATCAATAGATTTGAAGTCTTTTTATAATTACTCCCCATTAAATATGTGTTATTATTTGCCTTATGTTCACGGAAAAAGGGAGGCAGATTCCGTTGACACGATGTTATTGCTTAAAGGTTAATAGTAGGGTTGGATGCCACTTGATAGCTTGTTATTTTCTTTTACGTTCTCCTTGATTATCCCTGATTTTTTCTCCAAAAGATAAGCAATACAAGTTGTGACCCTAAGAAAAGATGCCCAAATTTTTCTGTTAGAAATACAAATAGATGTATTTGTCACAACTCCTCATGGGAAGACAATCATAGTATTTAGTTCTATAGTCATCAGGCATCTATCTGTGATGGATGATAGAGAAGTAAGGCCTAATTCTTTCTCAGAAAGGCCTTTCAATGGAGGATGGAGAAAGGAGATGTGTAAGACAAGGAGACAAGTAACGACATTCAGGCTGAATGCAGTGTCCAAACAGCATAGTCATCAATTAAGGTACACAAGCTCATTTGCTACAGTGTGGGAGAAAATTTAGGTAAGAGTCAGTCAGTTACAATGAACGGATAAAGAAAATGTCATATGGCAGGGTGTGGTGACTTATGCCTGTAAAACAGCACTTTTGGAGGCCAAGCCAGGAGGATTTCTTGAGGCCAGGAGTTTGAGACTAGCTTGGGCAACATAGTGAGACCTCGTCTCTACAAAAAAATAAGAAAATTAGCCAGGCATAATGGTGCATGCTGATAGCCCCAGCTACTTGGGAGGCTGAGGCAAGAGGATCATTTGGGCCCAGGAGTTTGAGGCTACAGTGAGCTATGATCACACCATTATACTCCAGCCTGGGCAATAGAGTCAGATCCTGTCTCTAAAAAAAAAAAGAGGTTGTATATTCTGCATTGGAATATTATCCAGCCTTCTAAAAGAAAGAAATTCTACCGTTTGGATGGGCCTGGGAGACATTATGCTAAGAAAAATAAGTCAGTTACAGAAGGACAAATACTTCTGATCCCTCTTCTGTGATACATCTGAAATAGTCAAAGGTAGAGAAGTAGACAATAGAATGGTGGTTAATGGGATAAAGGGAGGGAAATATGGAAGATGTTCAATGGGCATAAAGTTATAGTTATTCAAGATGAGGAAGTTTCTGGGATTTGTTTTGCAACATACTGTCTATGGTTAACAATAAGAGATTATGAGCTTAAAAATTTATTAAGAGGGTAAATTTCATGTTGAGTGTTATCACAAGAAACAAAAGTGACAGAAGGAAGCTTTTGGAGAAGATAGATTTGTTTTTTGTCTGGATTGTGGTTATAGTAACATGAATGTATACATATGCCCAAACTCATCAATTGTAGACATTAATTATGTTCAGGTTTTTGTATACCAAATACACTCCGAAGAAGAAAAAGAGAATCAGCGTCACAGAGGTGGGTACATGGATTCCGGTGGTTCACTTATTTCACCTTAGAATAGTGGTTCTCAGCATGGTGCTTGGACCAGCAACATCAGCATCACCTGTGACCTTAGGAGTAAAGCTAATTCTTGGGCCCCAACCAAGACCTATAGAATCCAAAAGTGTATTGGTGGGACCCATTGATCTGTGTCGTAAAAAGCTCCTCCAGGTGATTCTGACGCATGCTGCAGTCTGAGTAGCACTATCTTCGAGCATTATTCCGTTTCTCTATGTTCTCTTGGTTCAACTTGCCGCTTTTTGAAAAGATCCCATTGGTCTTCAAATTGGAGTCTGTGTTTTCCTGGAGGTACAGGAAGATGTTTCAAGAAGTTTTAAGACAATTAAGTTGCAAGTCCTCAACTCCACTTTTTCCTAAAACTTTTCTATCTCCCTTTTCTCCATCAATCTTTTCACACTGTATTAAAGAAAGACAAACTCTCACCTCTGCTGATTCTCACTATTGTGCATTGCCCTGGGAATCTAAGCACCTCTGGGAAACAAAGAGGCAATATGAAATATTGTGCTAGCTGTTAAAAAGTAGATGACTCTAATCAAGACTTGGTGATAAATCTCTTTGCAAGTAGGTGATTTCTTATTCTCATTTTTAACAAAATTGATGAAAATCCTAGGAGTGTTTATTGTCAGCTGATTGATCATTAGAAATATATTTTGATGGAACGCTTGTGCACTGCTGGTGGGGATGCAAAATGGTGCAGCCACTGTGGAAGATAGTGTACCAATCCCTCAAAAATTCAAGATAGAATTATGTTATGCAATTCCAATTCTGGGTATATGTCCAAAATAATTCAAAACAGGATCTCAAAGAGATATTTGTACTCCCATGTTCACAGCAGTATTATTCACACTAGCCGAAAGGTGAAAGCACCCCAAATGTCCACCAATGGATGACAGGATAGACAAAATGTGCTGTAAGCATAGAGTGGGATACTATTCAGCCATAAAAAAATCTGACACATACTCCAATGTGGATGCACCTTGAAGACATTATCCTAAGTAAAATAAGCCAGTCACAAAAGAACAAAGATTGTAGGATTTCACTTATATGAGGTACCTAGTGTAAACAAATTTATAGAGACAGACAATAGAATGGTAGTTTATAGGGGCTGGAGAAAGAATGAGAAGTTAATGTTTAGTGGGTATGGAGTTCCATTTCGGGAAAATGAAAAAGTTCTGGAGATGGATGGCGGTGATGATTGCACAACAGTGTGAATATACTTAATGCCACAGAACTGTACTCCTAAATAATTAAGATGGTACATTTTGTGATGTATATTTTACCGCAGTAAAAAATATTTCTCAATGATAATAATTATGTGCTTTGGGGAGCATGCAATTTAAAAAGAGTTTTAAAAAAGCAGTTGACATTGCTCTAACAAAACTCTACTCTTCCTTTCAGTTTAATATATTTATGTGAATGAGGTTTCTTTGCACTTAGATCTGTTAAAAATAAAAAAACAGAAATAAAATCAGCATTGAATCCTGTCTAATTTTAGAAGTAAGTAATAGTTATTTCAGGTACATGGATTGACTAAGCAGAAAAGCCTCATCCATTTCACTGGCAGGTTTTCCCAACAAAAATATTACTTTTAAAATTTAATATTTATCAAAATTTATAATATTATTATGTTTTCATCAATTGTATACTACTACTAATTTTAGTAATGCATCAATCCAGAAGAAATTTTGAGACCAATAACTGTATGAATACACACTTATAAAAATGTTAATTTTGATTTTTAGACTTTTTTTTGTTGTTGTTGCAAAGTGGTATCAAGAGTAACCAATAAGAATTTCAGGCAGAATGCTATGGGAGAAGTGGAATGAAAATTTAAGGAGAAAAAGGAACAGTATAATATTTTTGACTGTTAGGAAAGAGTTTATATATGTATTGTTAGTTTTCTTTACATATGAAAGAGCTTTATTTTATTTTAAAATTGTATTTACAATACTTTGACAATTTCATCCTTTGCAATTCTTTAAACTTATTTAAATCAATTAAAATATATATGAAGGATGCTTATTTTTTCAAAATTATTCGACAGAGGAGCATGACTAAAAAATTTGAACAGCTCTGCTTTGGATGCTTTCATGCCAATTTCTCCTCAGTTACATTGTGCACTCTCAGTTCAAGTTTATGTTTTCTCAGCTCCCTCTATCCATGTAGAAACTGAATACTAGGTACACCTTTTGATTTCAGATAAAAACTACCATTCTCAGGGACACTCAGTGAAACTTCCGGATTCTGGTAGAAATGGTTCTCAACCAGGAATGAATTATCTCCCAGGGAACATTTGGAAATATCTAGAAATATTTTTGATTTTCACAGTGGGAGGGGACTGATACCAGCATCTAGTGGGTAGAGGTCAGGGATCCACTAAACTTTTTACAGTTCACGTGATAGTCTCTCACAACAAAACATTATCTGACTAAAACTATCAGTGAGGCCAAGGTTGAGAAAACCTGTAAGGTATGCATTTCTGAATGAATGGACAAATGCTTGAATAAATTAATAATAAAGTGAATGAGGGAACACGCACATCATTGAATAAGTGCTGGCTAGCTCAGTTAAAGTCTTGGACCAGTGCTGTGTACCAAGTACTGTGATGGACCCTTATAGTGAACATAACAGTTCCAAGGCCAGCTTTCATGGAGCTCATAGTGTAGAGTGCCAGCCCAACAAAATGTCATTTTTATACCCAGAGCAACTTGCTCAAGTAACAAAAGCTCTTCTTCTATCCAGACCTACATTTCTCTTACTTTAGGGGTGCTCTAAAAGCCCTCAAATTTTGAATTTCTTGGGTCAGGGGATCCCATGTCCCATGTGGGGTCATGCTTCCTCAGATAATCACCTCAAGGATCTCATCTCCATAACATTTCCTTTTGTGTCAAGCATCATCATGGCACAGCAGCATGACTCCTAAACATTCTCATCCCTCTGGTTCCCATCAGTCAGCTGAGAGCTAAGATCCACTGTGATCACTCCAGGGAAAGGTTTTTTTCTCCCAAACATCTTTCAAGAAGTAATGTGCACAGTATACAACCTCACTTAGGTACTTGATCCCCGAGTTTTCAATCTATGTTCAAACCAGTGGCATTTGAAAAATCCTTTCTTCCAAATCATTGATAAATAAGATTAGCTGTTTAAACAGTGATAACTACAAGATAGTCACTTCATGAAGGACCCTAAGATGTTGATATTTCCTTTCAGTCACCTGTCCCATCCTGAGTTCTTAGGCCTGAGGATTTCATAGAAAAATTTCCATATCTAGGCACCTACAGATCCAAATATTCAGTGATACAGCTTTTCGGGGACATCTACAAGTAACAATAGCTACCACTTACTGAATGTTTGTTTTTTTTTTTTGAGTTGAAGTCTCACTCTGTCGCCCAGACTGGAGTGCAGTGACTGCTCCCGGCCACCACAGCCTCGACCTGCTGGGCTCCAGCTATCCTTCTGCTTCAGCCTTCCAAGTAGCTGGAACTACAGGCACGCACCACCATGCCCAGCTAATTTTTGCTTTATTGTAGAGATGAGGTCTCGCCAAGTTGCCCAGGCGGGTCTCGAACCCGCGGGCTCAGGCAATCCACTCACCTCAGCCTCCCAAAGGCACGGGATTGTAGGCTGAGCCACCGAGCCCGGCTCTTCTTCTTTTTTTTGAGTCGGAGTCTCTGTTGCTCAGACTGGAATGGTGCAGTAGCATCATCATGGCTCACATAGCAGCCTTGATCTCTTGGGTCCGGGTGATCCTTCTGCCTCAGCCTCCCAAGTAGCCAGGACTACAGGCTTGCATCTCCACGCCTGGCTAGTTTTTGGATTTTGTGCAGAGACAAAGTCTCCCTATGCTGCCCAAGGCTGGTCTCAAACTACTGGACTCAGGCAATCCCCGTGCCCCAGCCTCCTAAAGTGCTGGGATTACAGATGTGAACAACTGCTCCTGGCCTGATTGTGGTGAAGATTAAGTGAAGATGTCTTTATTAAAAGCATGTCTTAATTTTATTTGTTTATGTATTTGATTGTTTATTTATTTATTTTTGGAGTCAGAGTCTTACTCTCTCCTCTAGGCTGGAGTGCAGATAATCCTTTCATCTCTGCCTCCCAAAGTGCTGGGATTACACATGTGAGCTACCTGCCCTGCCACCAAAGTATGTCTTTAATAATGAGATCTGAGCCGGGCTCAGTGGCTCAGCCTGCAATCCCACGCTTTGGGAGGCTGAGATGAGGGGATTGCCTGAGCCCGCGGGTTCGAGACCTGCCCGGGCAACTTGGTGAGACCTCATCTCTACAATAAATAAAAAATTAGCCGGGTGCGGTAGGAAGGCTGAGGCGGAAG
>CAUYQG010190762.1:0-27920 GCA_963574415.1 Tarsius wallacei | reverse complement strand
TACCACATTTTTTTAATCCAGTCCTCTTTTGATGGACAGCATGGTTGCTTCCAGGTTCTTGCTATTGTGAACAATGCTGCGATAAACATACATGTGCAGGTATGTTTTTTATAGAGTGATTTGTGTTCTTCAGGGTATATTTCCAGTAGGGGGATTGCAGGGCCATACGGGAGGTTGGTGTTTAGAGCTTTTAGGAATCGCCACACTGCTTTCCAAAGAGGTTGCACTAGTTTACACTCCCACCAACAGCGTAGAAGTGTTCCCTTTTCGCCACACCCTCTCCAGCAGCTGTTATTTTTTGAGTTATTGATAATTGCCATTCTGACTGGAGTTAGGTGGTATCTCAGTGTGGTTTTGATTTGCATCTCTCTGATGATTAGTGAGGTTGTGTAAAACCTCAAACCATAAGAACCCTTGAAAATGAAGGACGTACCCTCATGGAAATTGGAACTGGCATCCAATTCCTGAACAGAATCCGAAACCCACAGGCCATAAAAGATGAGATAGACAAGTGGGACCTCATGAAACTAACAAGCTTCTGCAAAGCCAAAGAGAGGTTGTTTTCCACTTTAGTTTCCCCTTTTAGTCTTCAATGCAAAGAACGTAAATCACCACCTCTATCTATCAGAGGGGATAAGAACACACCTCCCAGAGAAACCCTCCATGGTCTTCTTTCCACAGAGAAGCCCTGTGGGGGTGGGCTTACCAGCCTAGGAACAGCGCTTAAGACACATCTGTCTACTCCGCAGACATTCCAGTAGCTCAGAATAAAAACTATAATCCTCTGAAGACAATACACGATGAAGTTACCTTCATTTGCAAAGCACAGACTCTGATCCTCTCAGTGGGGATTCAAAATCCTTTTAAAATCCAACTGAAGGCACAGGTGGTTATTTAAAATAAATTCCCATTTGGATAATTACATTTGACTTCCTAAAAACACTCCCACTCTTAAGAAAACAGCAAGATGGATGGACTACATGGATGAAAACTTGTTTTTCTTCCCCCAAAGCAGCATGAATTCAAGAAGACAGAGAAAACCAAGCGTTCTAAGATATTTCAGGTGATTTGATGTGGGACTCAGGAAAAGGTCCAAATGAACTCTCAGCAGACAAGAGTTCTTGTCCTGGTTCTGTTATTAAGTATGTAATGGACAGACCTGAGGGTGGATTCCTGTGCCAACACGATGTCTGGATAAGTAACTCCACCTCTCTGGGCTTCATTGACCACACAGTGGACAGCAGGGACAATGATACCTTTTGAGAGTGCTGGCAAGGATGATGGGCTCACGATGTGCAGAAGGCTGACCTCTGTGGCCATGCTGTGAATGCCCAATACATGTGAGCCAACACCATCATTTCTTACAATTACAACCAGCTGCTCACACACACTCAAAAAGAACTGAGCAACACTTTGTTAACCAAAATGGAACAGACCTCCCCAGCAAGGGAACCCCAGGCCCCAGCCAGCGCTTAGCAACTGTTCTCATTCTCAGCTCCTGCGGCCAGCAGTGAAGTTCAGCCCAGACTTCCCTCTTGAAGCCCACCCCCACAAGGCAAGTTCCCATGGCCCCTCCAGGTCACCCTTCCTCTAGAAATGAGCCCTCATGAGGAGATCACAATCTACTCTCTTCCAGCAAGAAGGGAGAGTGGGCGGAAAGTCTTAGAATGGCCTCCACACATACCCACTCTACTCGGCTGTGGCTCTGTCTCTAGGACCCTCAAAGAAAAGCATGTCATTGAGACAAAGAGGAAGAGGAAGGTCTATGAGAACACAGACATCCTGAGGAGCAATGAAGTTTCTTGGCTCTGAGTCTTTACTGAAACTAGGCATATTTAACAAGATTGGCTATTCCAAACCTCTGAACTGCTACAGATTAATCTCCTTTCTCTCATTATCTAAACACACGTATCACCATCAAGGTGTGCTGGAAGGGAGTTAACCCAGGTAACTCCATTCAAAATATAACCCGACAAGCAGAACACACAGCACATGGAAGCCCTGCTTTCACTTTATTATCTCTGGCTGGCCCTGGAGGGACAGATGCAAAGCAGGAGCAGCAAAGATATGGAGGGAGCAGTAGCCCAGGGCAGTATTAACCAGGGCAGAGCAGCGGCCAGTCTCCTGGACTAGAGCAGAGCCAGCTGTGTGCATTCCTCCCTTTCAGAACTTCATGCAAACCCTTTAAAAAACATAATTATCAACAGGCCTGGGCAGTGATAGGGTCTGCCCCGGGGCAGAGCAGACGGGAATGAACTGTGGATAGCACCTTCATCCCAGCCCCTGATAGTGGTCTCTCAACCTTCAACAGGCTAAGCAGATAAGCAACAGGTAGGCACAACAGAATAGCAGGCCAGAAGCCAGGGATGGGGAGGGAAGGGACAGCCAGCTTTGGATAGCAGGAGCCTCAAAGCTACTTTGTCCTCAACAGGAAAGTGAGCCAGCTCTGTGTGGGCCAAACCTCAGACACCAGTGCACCACCTGCATGATACTTCACATATCTCGCTACAAGTTATGCTGTTATTTGCTTACTGCTATTCTTAAATGTTTTTTAAAAGAAAATACTGGCCAGGCTCGGTGGCTCAACCTGTAATCCCAGCACTTTGGGAAGCTGAGGCGAATGGATTGCCTGAGTTCGCAGGTTCAAGACCTGCCCAGGCAACTTGGTGAGATCTCATCTCCACAATAAAAATCAAAAATCAGCAGGGCGTGGTAGCACACGCCTGTAGTTCCAGCTACTTGGAAAGCTGAGGTGGAAGAATCACCAGAGCCCAGCAGGTCGACACTGGGGTGGCCGTGAGCATGCCACTGCACTCCAGCCTGGGCGACAGAGTGAGACAAAGAAAAGAAAATACTATCTGATCGTCCAGAATCCTAAGCCAGTATCGCATGTCAAAAATAGACAGCAAAACTAGGAATTAATACAATAAAATGTATAATATAATGTCTAGCCATGAAGTTTTGTATTAGGCATATAGAGAAGTAGGCATATAGAGAAATTAAGCCATGAACATAAAAACTGTGAAGTAAAAAGACAAAGGGTGAAACTACGGAAGTGATAACATGACCAGTGGTTCCAGTGGTTGTGAGGGGATGAGCTGGAGAAAAAAGGGGGCCTGGAGATGTGCAGGCCAGAGACCGCCTAGATGGTGCTGTGGTGGTGACTGCACGTAAAATCTGCACAACTGTTATGTTTGGGAGTCCTGATGTAAACCATAGACTTGTCCTTATTATGTACCAATATTGCTTTATCAGGCAAAACACGTGTACCACGCCAATGCAAGATGTTAATAACAGTGGAAACATGAGGTTGGGGGGGGTGAGAAGGAGTACAGGGAGGCTTTCAGCACCCTGTGTACAATTTTTCTGTAAACCTAAAACTGCTGTACAAGATCAATCTATTCCTAAAGAGAGAAAGAGAGAACGGGAGAAAAATTTTGTCTGGCAGAAATCAAACAAGGGTCCACAGTGGTCTTGTCTAAAGTGGGTCTGTGGAAATGGCTGACTTGGACACAAGGTGTGGCCAAGAGAGATTCCGATCAGAGTAGGGAATGACAATTCAAAACTAGCATTTACTGAAAACTTCTTGCGTGCCAAAATGGTTAGAAGATTTAAACATATTTTGTTCCATTAACCCTCAGTAAAATGCTGAGAATTGTTCTCATTAAATTGATGAAGACGGACCCACTGTGAGGCTGGCTCATGGTCTGACATCACATAACCAGTCACTGGGAGAAGCAACAGCACCCATGAGAAGAAATACATTTTAGTGGGAAAGTGTGGAGTTGGCTGGGTTGCTAATTTCTAACATAATGGAATGAGAAATACAGAACAAGGGATATCGGAACGACAAATACTGCAGAGAGAGGTACTGGAGTAAGGTTTACCGGAGTGAGGTTTACTGCAGTGAGGAGTACTGGAATGAGGGGTACTGAAATGAGAGGTACTAGAGTGAGGTGTACTGGAGAGAGAGACCTGGAAAAAGGTATTGGGATGAGGGGCGGAGGAGTGAGGAATACTGGAATGAGTGTACTGGAATGAGAGGGACTAGAGTGAAGGTTCCTGGAGTGAAGGTACTGAGGGAAGGGTGACAAGAGTGAGGGGTATTGGAGTGAGCGGACCTGAGTGAGGATTACTGGAGTGACAAATATACTAAAGTGAGGGGTACTGGACAGAGGGGTACTGGAATGAGGCATACTGGAGTGAGAGGTACTGGAGTGAGGGTACTGGAATGAGGGTGCTGGGGTGAGGGGTACTGGAGTGAGGGTACTGGGGTAAGCGTACTGGAATGAGGGGTACTAGAGGGTACTGGAGTGAAGGATGCGGGGCCCTGGTGCAGAGAGAAGACAAGGAGGAAAGGGCACCCAGAGAGGCCACCAGAAAATACCTGCCTGTCCCTGAACAGCCAGCCACGGGACATGACATAACAGACCGCGGTCTGGCCACACTGTGTGTTACTATTATTATGGTTATTTTTGCAGGGGTTAAATCAGTGCCTTAAACTGAAAAGATATCTAAAATAAGAATGTTGCAGCCAAGTGTGCAAAATATGATCTAATTCTTGCCAAAGCAAACAAAAATCCTCAATGTAAATATGTTTGTTATGATTTTGTGTGAGATGGTCTGGAAGGAAGCATACCCAATTATTAACACCGGGTGTGGTGGCAGGAAGGGATGCAGAGGGACGTGGCATGGGGAACTTTCTAAACCCTTTCTTCTCTCTCCTCTATTTATTTACATTATTTCTCTAGTCGCTCAATGCATAGGACACGTTATGACTTTAAAAGGGACCTAATTAAACTACGAAAAGGCAAAGAATAAGGTGGTTGCCATGGTCCAGTGTGCTAGCAAGAATGTGTCCCAGAAAAGGCAAGAGTGCACTGCAAAGAAGCTTGAGTCAGCCCCACAACTGAGGAGGAGGGAAAGATGAGTGCCAGCATCCATGAAGTTCCATAGCAGTACGTCCAGGAGAGACCACCAACAGAGACGGAAGATGGGAAGAGGGGTGAGGATACTGCTGTGCCAGAATACAAGTAGTTGTGAGGCACTGACCACCATAGAGTCATATACAGGGTGCTGAAGGCGGGCCTAGGGCTTAGAACGTGGCCAGTTCTTGACTGGTCTTGAGCAAACACCACACTGGACATGGTTGTGCAGACTGAAAGGCAACAAGAATGGTGGAAGGATCCTAGCACGGGAGTCAGCAGCCCTGGACTCTGGTCAGAGTGCTGTGACCCCAGAAAGTCGCCCCCTGTTTTCAGCTGTCAGCCCCCCCCACCCCACCCCGCTTCATAAATGGTCTTCCTCTTGATCTTTTCTGACTGACAGCTGGCTTTGACAGGGCCTTCACAAGGACAGGAAAGCTGGGCAAATTCCCACCCTATAGCTTCTCAGGAACAAGAAACCTTTTCACTAGATCTGAAAGCCTGCCAAGATGCAATCAATTCCCAGAGGAGGAATGCCATGGGCTCCAGCCTCAGAGTGCATGTGCAGCACCTTCAAAGGGCAGGCCATGGCTCCCTGTCTATTCGTGGAGGCCACAGGGCTTCTCCATGTCTGACATTACACTTCTAAAGAAGGAGGGACCTCTTGGGGACTGTGGCCATCAGCATACAACCACTGGTTCATGCAGCCTCCTAAAGCCATCCTGTGGTGGACGTTGCACAGAGGACACAGCTGTGGGACTCCAGTCACACAGCATTGCCCTGTGCAGACAGGGAGGAAGGAGGGGACCATTTCAAAGAGCAGAGACATCCCACAGTACTCTGCCTTGGAGTCCAGACATCAGATCAGGTCTGTTGCTCAGGAGAGCACAGAGAGGCCTCACTGTCAGCTTTGCTACCCAAGAACATGAGTGGCACATCAGTGCCAGGTAGCCGGATGGAACAGTGAAAGGAGAAGGGCTGTGGGGTCCTGACTGTAACATGAGGAGAGTACCTCTGCCCCACTTGCTGTGAGAGTCTGTGACCATAGTAGACACTTTGCAAATGCAGTTCTTTTAAAAGCAAGAACCCGCATCTTCTCAGGTCCAGGGCTTCCACGTGCATGCCTACTCATTTTAACCTCTAGCACCGAAAACTAGTTTGATGTCTCCTTTTTAGTGTGCTTGGGCTCAGATATATACCTTAACTACTCTTCTACAAGAACCCAAACACACTTCCTAAAAAAGAATATGGGGAGGGAAGGGGATGGAGGAGTTCACTCTCTCTGGTCCTTCTGTGACAAAGCAGACAATGGTGATGACTCTCTCAGCCACAATCTTCTGTTTGCCTGAAATCCTATGCACCCACAGCTCTGCTTTCATTGGCTAGAGAGGTGGTTACTAAAACAGTGGCTATTTTTGACTCTTGGGCCCAAACTGCCCCAAGTTATATTGACAGAGAAAACTGTAGATACTCTTAGAACAAGGACTTCAGGAGGTCAGGCAGATTTTAATGAAAGGAACTTGTGAACTAAATACAAATAAGGTGTCACTTAAAAAATGATGAGAACTCAAAATTCAGAGACAAGTGGGCAGTTAATCCTAGAACAAAAGGTTTCTTTACCTTCAACGTAGATCTAAGGCTTGACACATGGCAGGCATCCCCTGAAATGCATTTAGGACTGCTTGGTATTGGCAGAGAGAGACCACGCCAACATTACCGGAATACATGCCCTGTGCTTAGAGACCTGTGACTCCACCCAGTCCGCAAGGCTACAAAGCTGTCCCCTGCTTTTCCCAGTAATCACCATTGAACACTCTATGAGTCTAACACCAGGAGGATCATCTTCTTGTGGAATAGTTATGAAATAGTCTGCTCTTTCATGATGTGTCTCTGCTCAGAACTGTTTCAGACTGAAGTTTATAGTTACAGATGTTCTATGTCTACCAGAGCAAGATGCATATTGTGATATGTATTATGTCTTTTGAAAACAGCAAAGTTACCACTTTGCCAATCATCTAACACACAGTGGGCTTTCAGTTCTGTGCAGTCAACTTTTCCCTGTTATCCCACATCTTCCTCCTTCGCTCATTTCTCCATCCACTCAAGAGCAGACTCCATCCTTAGGGATGGAGTGGGGCATGTCCCAAGTGCCATGGAGCAAATATTTTAGGAGCCTTGTCTTCTTGACACCTATTTTCTCCCACCATTTAACCCATGGAAAGCAAATCAGTTTAAAGTAAAGGAGAAGTGTGACTTTTCACTCATTTATTTACCCATTCATTACTTCCCCTAGTGTTTGTAAGTGCCTCCTTGTTCACAGTCCTTCTGACAAGATAATGAACAAAATAAAAGCAGGCATTGTAGTAATTGAAAAGGCAAAGAACAAGTAAGCTAGTAAACCAGTAGTATAATTTCGACAGTGATAAGTAAAATTTATAAAGAGGAGAAGGGGATAATAGAGGGTTGCTTTGATTCATTTTCACAGAAGGCATGTGTAAGAAGCGCCCCAATGAATGGAGATCTGAACGAGCTGAGTGAGTCCTAGAAAAGGTGACCAGGATGCTCCCCCCAGGTTGCTGTCCTGTGGACATGACACCTCCATGCCAGCCTGTTGTACCCTAGGAAGGAAGACCGATGCCAAGTCACTGAGGTGTGGTGGCAGGACTGGAGACCAAAGAGGTAGGTAGGGCCAGGCCATGGGGGACCCTGAGACCCCCTGGTCTGGTTTTCCACTGAAGGGCAAGAAGAGATGTCTGAGAAGAGGACGCACTTGGACTGATGTACATTCCTAAAGGGTTGCTATGGTTACTATGCATGGAGAATGAATTCAGGGGTAGGCAGAGCAGAAGCACAGAGAAGAGTCTGGGGCTTTTGCCATAAGATGACAGAAGCTTGAGCAAGAATGGAGACAGTGATAAAAAGTGGTGAGAAGTGGCTGGACCAAGATTCTATTCTGAAGGCAGAGCCAACAAAGTTGTCCAGCTAATATAGACTGGAGCTGGGGCGAAACTCCAGCATCTGCTGAAAACAATGCCCACCCACCTCTTACCTTGACTATGTCTTCTTACCGACAATGGCCAAGTGAATTTAGCCTGCACAGATGTGCCTTGATGGACCTCAGAACTTCAGGACAGGAGGATGAAGGTCCCACAGAGCCACCCACATTCAGTATTTAAAGCACTTCCTATTTTCCATATCATAACATCTGGGTGTACCAGCTGCTCAGGCTAATTTGATTTGTAGGGCTTGTTGCATATTTTTCACATCTTATCATTGAAAATACTTCTAAAATATGCCTTTGTAAAACTCTGGCATAGGCAGTTTCCAAGTCTACTCATGTTACAGATGCACGGGTAGGTTTCCTACTTCACCAAATGCAGCTCAGCCTGGGCAGGTGAGTCAGATTTCTTCAGGGCCCATGCCCAGCACTCGGAACACTAATTCTTCCTCAGCTGCAGCTGTCCATTGGGAGTGTGAAGGTAGAAGCCACCAGAAGACTGCAGTGAAACCCAAACACACTATTTTTTTTAAACTTCCCTGATCTCTTTTGTTATCCTAAAATCAGGGGCCAAATATTTTCTGTCTAGTTCATTAAGTGGATTCCTCCTGACAGTAAGCAACGGATAAGTGATGATTTCTAAGCAGCTTCAGTCAGCTCCCTTACTAGGTCTAGGACATAGCACAGTGTCATGAGTAAGAGTTTAACGTTGCAAGAAGATGAATTCAGACCTAGTGCCTACAGTTAGTTAATAACTATGCAACTTTCTGGGTTTCTGTTTCCTCATCTGTAAAGTGGGTTAATAATCATTATAATCTAGGCATGTTATAGTGATTGAATGAAATGCCATATATAAAATTATGACTGTAAATCAGTTAGGATGGGTTCTGGCATGGCATAATTTCTTATAAATATTATTTAGGTCTCCCTTTTCTGTTCTTTGAAAACTTTCCAAGTCTGAAGGCTTGGATTTTTAAAGTTCTTTGTTCTTAACTTTCTCCCTGTATAAATGCTAGGTCTGCCATGGCAAAGCACCACAGACTGGGTAGCTTTAACAACAGAAATGTATTTTCTCACAGTTACAAATCCTAGAAGTCTGAGATCAGGTGTCAGCAAAGTTGATTTCTTCTGAGCCAGCTCTCTCCTTGGTGTGCAGATCAAACCCTTCTAAATCCCTGTGTCCTCACATGGTCTCCCCTCTGTGTGTTTGTGTGTCTGTGTCCCCATGTTTTCTCCTTGTGAGACACCAGTCATCCTGGATTAGGACCCACCCTAATGACTTCCTTTAACTTAATTACCCTCTTTGAAGACCCTGTCTCCAAATGCAGACACATTCTGAGGTAATGAGGGTTAGGAGTTTAACTTTTGTATTTGTTGGGGGAAGGGGGGACACAACTCGGTCCATAGTACTTCCTCACTTTCCCTTTCCCTCAAAAAAAGTATGAGAAAAGCACTGAACTAGAGCAAGAGGAAAAAGAGTCTCATGCCTGTTTTTTTTAACCTATTTTACTGTATGACCCTTTTTTGACCCACATTTTCTTAATAATTCAAATAAAAGGGTTGGAATAACGAGCCCCTTATTTCTCTTCCTGCCCTTAGCCAAGCAAAGCTATGATTTCTCATAGCAAAGGGGGGTCTGAGATAGAGCACGCAATGAAGTAACTGAGACAAAACAAAACATGCCTTCTCTGTGGAATAAACCCAGGATGAAGACTCTAAAGGCAGAAGATTATGTTCAATTGCCCTAAAACTTTCTAAGTTGTTTAAAGTCCTTTCTCTCTGTAAGGTCATAATTCAAACCAATTTAGTTGGATAAACCAGAAACCTCACTATGAATTTATCAATATCCCCAGACAAAATAATTGCATCAAGATTTGGGGCACAGACTGGCTTTGAGGGAAAGAGTGCATGATTTTAAATAAAGATTTCCTTGAAAGAATTAAGGGGGGACAGTTTAAAAAACAAACATGCATATACACAGAAAATGTAAAATTAAAAACCAGCTTCTAAGCTTATAGGTTAAGCCACTAAGGAGAAGGGAAAGAAGACTGGCCATGTTTCCTATTCAGCTGTGTAGTTTCAGGTCCCAAGACTTGGTGTTCCCTCTGCAAGCATCAATAGCCTAACAAGACAGGGAGGCAGACAAGGATGGTGGTGAGAAAACAGAAGTATGCATTCCAGAGCTGAAGAAAAGAAGGAGAAAGCAGACTTTTCCAGGAAAATGGCACAGCCAGTGAAGTAACTGGAGTGGTGACCAGAATAAAAGTTGAGTGACAACACCGGGATTCAAATCTATAATTTGCACTCATGAGTGAGTAGCTTTGGGCAAGTTACCCAGTCTTTCATTCTGGGGTAGTTTTTAATTTGACTTAAACAAAAAACTGCAGCTGAAAACAAATCTATCATTTCATTTTTGTTGTTAATACAAAGACCTTGGAAACAGCCAAAAAATTAAAACAAACTGGGATTAATTTAATTAGATGCCCCAAGCAACGTAGTAATATATAACTATTTAAAATTAAGCTATGCAAGAATATTTAAAACATGGAAATATATCATAACACTATGTAATAAAAAGCAAGACATAAGACAGCATTAAACAATATGTGGAACCATTTTAATAAATGGCACATTTTGTCATAAGAAAAATTCTAGTGAGTATACTCATAGAGTTTGTGATGGCTATCTCTGTCCTTATTGTTTGTTTTCCATAAATTTTTCTATAACCATCATCCTTTTTTAGTAATGAAAAGTTAATTGTAAAATCTTAGCACCCCACAGTAAGTCAGAAGTGGGAAAAGTCCAATTCATCTGGAAGCACTTGGGTTTCAATCTTCTCATCTGTAAGATGAGGCTCCACTTAAGAAAAGTCTCTTAAGGTTATCTGTCTGAATTTCACTGGGTCAACCCTTGGGAGAATCTTGCTTGGGATTTATTTTGGAGGATGGGGTGTGTGGCATGGGGTATGAAATGAGAATCGAGTTCTCCACTGGTGTTGTTGCTAATTTAGTGCACAGGGTGCTGAATGGTGGGCACTGCCCTGGCAAGTTGCTTCTAACGAGAAGGCTGGGGAGCTTCCTAGGGTTGGGCAATGCCCTGGGGTCCAACCCCATGCAGAGGAGGGCACCCAGGGCTGCTCTGCACGTCTCCCATCACTGCGCCATGCATGCCGCGTGGAAAAGAGGCACAGAGGAGGATGTAACCTTGGACTTCAAGTAAGTGAACTCTAGCTAAAACCAATGTCTTGTGATTTGAGAGGCAGAAGAAGACAAAAGAAGGGAGAAAGATATAAGGGTAGCACCATCCCAGGGGTTAGGAATGTGGGTCAGAAAAACCCAAGTTTGAATTTTGGTTCTGCCACTTAGGGTTTGTATGATCTTAGGCAAATTGCCTAATCTCTCTAAATTTCCTCATCAATAAAATGGAAAGAAAGACTTAGTTGGAAATCCATCTACCTAATTGAATTGTTTTGAGGATTAAGTGAGATAATGAATAAAAAGCACTTAATACAGGGTACAATAAATGTGAATTCTTCTCATTAAGCTAATTTTCCCAGAGCTGGTGGTCAATACGTACCTTTTATCCAATGAAAAAATAGCAAATGCTTTTATTAAACCTAATTATATTATATGTGACACCTTCATAATACATGTAGTTCTCAAACACTTTCTAACCAAAGGTTTTTGGTTTCATGAATATACTTTAATTCTCCCATTTTGCCTTCCTTTATAGATGTTTCCTTTAAAAAGATTACTATTACACACAGACCTACTGAGACCATAAACTATGTGGTTTGTACCCAGAGATGAGCTTAGAAAAATCTGCTTTAACTGGCCTCAACCCTCAAACCAAAGAATGGATTTTAGAACAAAAGCTAGTAACAAGAATAAACTCCAGGGCTGGGTGCAGTGAGACAGATTGCCTGAACCCATGGGTTTGAGACCACCCTGGGCAACTTGACAAGACCTTATCTCTACAATCAATCAAAAAATTAGCCGGGCATGGTGGCATGTACCTGTAATTCCAGCTACCTGGAAGGCTGAGGCAGAAAGATCACCTGAGCCCAGCAGGTCGTGGCTGCGGGAGACCGTGAGCGTGGGCGACAGAGTGAGACTCTGACTAAAAAAAAGCATAAGTTTCAAATATAACTCAGAGAAAGTTGACAGTTGTAGCTAGGCAAGCGACTGAAAGTCGTTGAAAAACACACACACATAAAAACATTCCCACATAAATAGCCAACACCAATAGAGACACAGAAAGAACCAGGAGCTGCCCCTTCACCAATGCTCCTAAAAGGCCGAGTGTGCTGTACAAATGCAGACTGGCCTGTCTAACTGATGCTGATAATGCTAATGACTCTGTAGTTTATGAGCAAAGGCAGAAGGGGCCTCAAGTAAGATCTATGCTGTATCCTGGTTCAAGGAGTCACAGTAACAATTCCCTCTATTTGAAAGAAGTCATAAAGGTCTGTATTTTTTTTTCAATCACTTGTAGTAAGAGAAATGATGTATCTGTTTGCATGCAACAAGCACCCAGGTGAGCCCTGAAACAAACTCAGAATGAGCCCAGAGGCAGCATTTGGAAGAAGGAGAGAAATAGAGGCCAGAGAAGAAAAGGACAAGTGACAGGTGGACTTCCTGGCACATGTCATGTCAGGCCCTGGGTTACAGTGACTTGCTTGTTCTGCTAAAAAGCTGTCACATTTCCCTTAGTGTGGAGATCCTATGCCAGTTCCTTTGAGTCTGGCCTTATCTTACCTTCTTTTTGTTTCCCAAACTCCAGTCACTGAAGAGAAGGATGATGCACAAGAACAAATGCATACACTTCCAGGTGACTGTCCCTATTGAAATCACCCCTATAGTATTAAGTACACGCATTCACTCAACAGACATTGACAGAGGGCCTAAAGAGTGCCAGCCAAAGACTCAGTGCTGGAGATGCAGTGAGAACAAAACAGTCCCTATCCTCACAGGGCACCGATAGCATGGCTGCGCCTTTGGAGTCGACTATTTCCACTGGATGGCAGCCATCACATTTAAAGTACAGCAAGGGCAGCTGGGAAGCTGGGTAAGCATATACTGGACAGACTGAAACTTGTTTTCTCTGTATCTGCTTGTTTGGCCAGTCTAGATCTGGGGCCACTGCTGCCTTTGTGCTCTTGTCAATGGTAGCCTCATCCAAGAGAGAATATGTGTGACCACAAATGAATCACAGCATCACATTAACACTCACTGGAACCAATACGAAAGTTCTGCTAAGGAAGGGACATATTGGCCCTGGTTATTCCATTTCTCTTCTGCAAAAAGTCTATTAACTAAGTACCCTCCCTGAATGAGAAAAGGGTTGGGATGCTAAGGGTAAAAATCAAAGCCCTTCTGTCCAACACAGACGTGGGCTGGTCCCTCGATTTTCAGCCAAAACGGCCACCCTCACACCCTCCCCAACTCTGCTCCCTCACAGGAAGGCCTCAGAACTCCTCTCCATGAATCTGGAACAGACGAGCAGGGGCTGGCTCACAGGGTTGTGTGTACCACGCGCACGGTGGGCACTGGCAGAGAGCTCGGAAATCATCCAGTTCAACACCCTTGTTCTACTGATGCAGACCCTAAGAGGGGTAACAAGGTTTGCCCAAAGTCACAGGAAATGAGGCAAGCGCAGGCATGAGTCCTCGGCACAAATGCTCCCCTGGGGCCTTCCTTACACTGCTGCCAACAAGACCATTCCTTGTGCTACCAGTCCAAGGAACTCTTCTCTTAAAAATAAAATCTCATTTCATCCTTCACATCTCACTGTCCAATGTTTCCCCAGAAAAAAAAAAAAGATGAATTAAGCCATGAGAAACACGTCCTTGAGTTCCAGATGTTCCCAAGAGGCTCCTGGACCGCCCTCCTGGGGCGCTTCCCTGAGCCGAGAGGGCTGGGTGTGTCCTGGGAATGTTTCTCTGCTTAGCTGAAGGGGAACAGAGAACCTGGCTCCTTCTGTGTCTGGGAGGAGGACAGGAATACAGAGTGAGGAGGGGCCTTGGTCTCAGATCTGCACTTAGCAAGGCAGAAAAACAAAATAAAATCTGCCTCTCTATCCTGCGCTCACACATACTCGTGGGAAGCAGCCAGAAGTAAACTCGGAGAGCTGGTGGAAGCAGTGCAGGAGCAACAGTGAAGAGGACATGTACAAGTTGTTCCAGTAGTGATGGGATAGGTTGGCCAGACCCTGCCATTCCTTCTCTCCCCGCACCCCCCCCCGCCCCCTTGTGAACACTGACCCATATTTACGAGCTAACAGGTGCAGGCAACTGGAGATGGGGGGAGGAGTCAGTTACCTATGCATATGGTACTACTGCTTTCCACCCGTGAAACTAGCTCACCTTTGTAGAGACCAGTCCCAGAAACTTGCTTTTTCAGTGTGTGACTTTAGTCAAGTGACTTGATTTCTCTGAGCCTCTCTCCAGAAAGCAAAATGATAGTTAACAAGTGTAGCTATTAGAGTTTTTGAGTTAAATGAGATAATCCATGTAGTTTTTGCTAAGACAATAAATGGTAGCTGTTAATAATAGCTCCACTGTGCAAGTCCCAATCTCTAACCACCGAGTTCCCTTCAATATAATGAACAAAGTTCCTCAAGAGAAATAGTTTTTATATCAGAGTTCACATGGAGACTGGAGCCAAGAGAACAGGCTGCGTAGAGGAGCTCAACCCATTCTGCCAAACCAGGTTTGCTTTTTCGAGGGAAGGGACATCTATTTCATATATTGAAATAGACATGTATTGAGTTGGACGAAAAGGCACGTCACAGCAAAAGAAGTCTCTTAAAACAGAAGTGTCCATTATTTGGGTTTGCCAAAGTCTTTCTCATTTGTTTCCCACTGGCCTAGAGAAAGTGGGATAAAAAGTACAGTTGATTCTCCTATCACCATCCATCCCAGATGATGACATCTCTAAATTCCCAGTCCTCTTCTGATGAGGAGCACTGATTTAATCAAAGAGAAGTACAGTTTCATCGTAGGGATACATTTCTACTGTTGCAAACATTTTGTAATTTTTTCAAAACCACAAACGAGCCGGGCTCGGTGGCTCAGCCTGTAATCCCGCACTTTGGGAGGCTGAGGTGAGTGGATTGCCTGAGCCAGTGGATTCGAGACCCGCCTGGGCAACTTGGCGAGACCTCATCTCTACAATAAATCAAAAAAAATCAGCCAGGCGTGGTAGTGCATGCCTGTAATTCCAGCTACTTGGAAGGCTGAGGTGGAAAGATCACTGGAGCCCAGCAGGTTGAGGCTGCCATGGCCGGAAGCGGCCACTGCACTCCAGTCTGGGCGATAGAGTGAGACTCCAACTCAAACAAACAAACAAACAAACAAACAAAAAACCCAAAAATGGTCCTAAAAATATGCCAATAGGTAAAAACAAAGGACTCTTTAGTATATAAAGGTTTTTTGCTGCTGTTCTTTTCAAACTTAAGTTTTGTCTAATTAAGGAAAATGAGCAGAAAAGTCATTGAAAAGCAGATTTATAAAGAAACTATTAGAAAGGATATTCAAAACCTATGTCACTGTAGGCTAAAAGCTGATTAGGATTGAAAACAACACTGAGTTCGACTAAGTAAGGAGCACGTGCTGTATCCAGGGAAGGGAAGGTGTCTGTAGCTAAGTCTAAAGGGTGTCTCGTGACCTCTTCAGGGACGTCAGAAATAACTGAGGAACACTGCAACATAACTAAAGCAAAATACATAGTTTTTATATAACAGGTTCACTTTTGTTTGTTTTTGAAAACTTGAGTGAAAAATACATTTCCTAAGTATTCTCTTCCAAGCTAGACCTTTATCAAGTCTTCCTTTATTAATTCCACATTCCAAAGCAGCTGAGATCCATAAATAAATCAGTATTCCCTATCTCAAATGTGTTCGGCTCACAGACTACCTTCGAGACTCTCCTCTTGTGGGCCTCTCGACAGCCTGGTGCGATAAGCAGGGGGACTTTTACTTATAAACTAGTGGTTCTGCCACATAGACTCGGATTCGCTCGGGAAATCTGTTTCTGCAGAACTTCCCCCAATGGCTAGCTAGCTCTGTCACAGTGACTAATATTCAAACTCTTTAGATACCTGAGGCATTTTACGAGTATTGGAGGAAAAGGAATAAACTGGCCAAGAATCACCACACACCCGCTCGACATTGAAGGCAACAAATGCACACCCCGGGCAGGGCCTGGGCTGAGATTCCATGATCAGATATCCAAGATGCTTTCCATTCCTAAATGTCTGATATTTTTCTTTTGTATTTAACACTGGAATTTCCCTTTCAAGGCACCTGGCACAGGCAGAGTTGATTGGGGTGACTCTTTTCTTTTGGTTTCCCAAACTTCAGTCCCCCATCACCTAATATTTTCCTTGCTTTCTTTAATGGTACTTCTAAAGCCAGAAGAATGCATAGATTCGGGGGGAGGGGGATTGAACTTGTCCCTTCCTCAGGGTCACCTCTCGTTCCAGGCCCCCCGCTCAACTGCTGCAGAGACCTGGGTGTTCCTCTAGCTCATAGGGCCCCTCCACTTCTTTAAAAAAGAAAAAAATTCCCATGGCATCCATCACACTCACAGCCATATCCTTTCAAATGAAGTCACAGAGGGCTGAGCTTCCCAGGTCATGTTCAAAACCGAGATGTGTCTCCAGTCATTCCCAAACTTCTAATGCAACATAAATGCATTATCTGCAAGACAGTGTTTACAGAAATGCAACTGGTAGTTGCAAAAAACCAGCTCTCTGCAGTTTCTCTCCTGAAGGAATTCTGGAGCTCTTTATCCATACCTTTTAAAACCTGAGTTGCATGTGCCTCTGGGCAGTGGCCGCAGTACCAGGGAAGCTTCAGCTTTGAAAGCAGACACGAGTTGGGTTTGATTTTCAGCTCTGCCCCAAAATTCTCACCATGAAACTATGGATAAAAGACTTCACCACCTGTGTTTCAGTTTTCTTAACTGGGAAATTGTCACTGTGGAAATTCTAATAAAAAATACATGTAAAGCACTGGAACCCAGGTGCCTAAGTGTTAGGTCAGCCCCCACTCTTGGGGTCAGCTTCAAGAGTTGATTGGGGTGACTCTCTTCTTTTGGTTTCCCAAACTCCAGTCCCCCATCTCCTAATATTTTCCTTTCTTTCTTCAATGGCACTTGCTAAAGCCAGAGGAATGTATCAGAGGATAACAACAACTGTAACTTATCAAATACTCTACCTGCCAAATTGATATGGTGACTGCTATTTCAAAAAGTTTCTCCTGCTATGTACTTAATATAAAAGGCAAGAGAGACCACGTGACGAGATTTGTTGCCAGTGACAAGGCAGGTTTTGCTAGCAGTGGAGACAGTCTATGAACTGTGCCTTCCCAATGCCAAGCAGGAGCAGCAGGGGCACCTGAAGGAGTGTGACCTGAGGGACGTGCATTTTTATTTTAGTCGGGTGCATATGTTTGAGTCCTGCCTCTAACACTTGTTACATCTCTGACCCTGAGTAAATGACTTTTGATGTTCTAAGGTTTTTTTAACCTATAAAAGAAGAATAACTATCATACCTCTCAGACAATACTGATTGATTCAGGGATTAAATGAGACCATGCATGTAAGGCAGAAAGCATAATACCCTACACAAAATAAACACTCAACAGGCATGGGCTATTGTTATTAGGAACAGTTTTTAACCCATTCATTCATTTAACTGATAATCACAAGATATCTATGTGCCAGGTGTTATGCTAGACAGTGAAGACACAAGGACCTTTCTTCTCTGTTAAATCCCCAAAATGGCTAGTCTCTGGCACCCAGAAGCAAGGGCTTGTGTCAAGGTAGAATCCATGTGGAGGACCCAAAAGGGACAGTGAAGATACAAGGACCCTTTCTCTCATCTGTTAAATCCCCAAAACGGCTAGTCTCTGGCACCCAGAAGTAAGGGCTTGTGTCAAGGCAGAGCCACATGGAGCACCCAAAGGGAACCAGGGAACAATGAAGATCTGACGAGTCACTCACAGGGAAAGGCCCAGCCAATTCCACAGGCAACAGAGACACCCCACCCACCCCCAAGGAAACCAATAAAAACAGGATAGTAAGAATGCCTTACTCTCAGAAGGGCTACAAGAATAGGAGGAACAAAAAAAAGAACAGACCCAAGCCCTACTCTGGCTCCAAAATGGTGGCAGTGGGTAGTACCCAGAGAGGCAAAGAGTATACTGCCAAGAAAGACCACGCCCATCAGTCCTCAGATCGCAGTGATAGCACAGCTATTGGTAGGGTGCCTTCACAGAAAGGAACACGGAGGGCACAGGGAATTCCTTTCAAATTCCATAATGTTATCATTCTTAAAATGCGCTAGAATTAAAAGCAGGGGATATATGTTCTATTTAGATCTTTAATCATATTTTCTGTATACATACATTTGCGTCCACATTTTTACATTTATAACTATACTAGAAAGGGTACCTCAGCCTCAGTAGTACACAGATAACCAATCTTCTACAGACGTGAAAACACACAAAAGTATCTTATTCTAAAACAGTTTCCTTGTTCATGGAGATACAAGCACAAAGCATGAGAAAAATCTGCAAATGGATTCCTTGTCCTCAAAGACCAATACCCCCCTCCTGCCAGACCGCTTTTTTGTATCCCCATGGTTTTGACAATGAATGCAAGGTTGCCTGGCTTGGAGAAACCCACAGCCACTATCCATTCCTGTTGCAGCTGCTGAAGACACAGCCCAGCTCAGGCAGAGGCTGCTGTACAGAACCACGCCCTGCACAGAGAGAAAGGATGGAGCCCTGAGAAAAACAATGTATCCAAGGAAGACTGTTCACAGAACAAAAGGAACCCGCTGCAAACCCCACCCTGGGATTAGGGCACATCCACATTTGCTGCCACTTCTAAGGCAAGTTATATCTTTCCTTAAAGGTGGCTTAACTGAAGCTAGAGAAATGGGCGTGGCCCTCAATGTCATGTCCATAAGAACCACTGCAGTGTATGAGGAAAAATTCCCGTTCTCTGCCTGTCCCAAACAGGCACACAGGCAAATGCATACTGGGTGTCCAGCAAGAGCCGTACACCTGCGGAGAGCCTCCAGCATCTAACAGCATGAGCTGCAGTTCAATCTCCTGCGTTAGAGACAAGTATAAAAACTGAGCTTTTGTCCCAATCAGCGTTTTATTTTATCTTATATTTTGATGTTACCTTTTACAGTTCTTTGCAAAGACAAGACAATTGGCAGTGAGATAAGACTGACCGCTCTGTTTCTTCAATAATGGAAAGCAAACAATGCCAGAGAGAGGTAAAGTGGGACTGGTTTAAATCCAAAGCCTCCACCCGGCAAAATGGCCCCCACCTTTCAGCTCTTCTCGGGGGCGTGTCTCCCCAGCTTCAGCTGCACAGCTGGGAGGGGTAGAGTGCATGTGTAAAGGGCGGCTCAGGGGCATGAAAAGGGGCGATGCTGCGATGGAGACAAACCACTTGACAATGAAGTGCACCGGGCCCGAGGCTTCCCGCTGCCGCGGAGGGGAAGGTCCCGCATCGCCACTGCACGCGCAAGGGCGTTCCCAGAACGAGGAACATGCGCAGCAGAGCCACGCCCGCCCCGGACCCGAACCCCAGAGCAGACGCCGGGAAGGTGACACTCTGCCCAGGTCGGCGGCGGAGCCCCAAGGGCCAGTCAGCACTTCCTTTGTTCGCCTTGCAAAGATGGAGTAGCCGCCCATCTCCGCCACACAAGCGCGCGCGCGCGCGCACACACACACACACACCACGTGCCCACACACACACACACACACACACACACACACACACACAGGCGCGCACACCGTCCCATTCACTAGATAGCGCAGCAGCACTGCCTCATAACAATCTAGTAAATGTTAATGTGGCTTTCAAAATGCCAACCCAGACTGACACATGTCCCTACTATTCGGTGGTATCATTCGGGACATCCCCGCGGAGCCCCAGCCTGGGTGTGGCGTGTTACCGGGAGCTCCTTGTGAGACTGGTGCAGACGCGCCTCGGCACCTAGAAGCGGCTCGTCCTCACCCCCGGCACACTCGGCCAACCCCCGGGGGCTTGGGCTGCACACAATGGGTGGGTACGAAGGCGAGGGCCCGAAACAGCGCACCACAAATCTCTAGAGCTCGGACTTTCTTGGCGGCCTTTCTTGGGATGAAGAGGAGAAACGAATGAAGCATGGAAAAAATGTGTTGAGGGCAAAAACAGGTGATCATAGCACCTCAACCTTGCTTGCAGTCCAGTCCCGAAAATGACGCACGAAGCATGAGCCTGCTGTACGCGGGCAAGAAGGGCAGGTCGTGGACACCCCACCACGGACGAGGACAGGGGGACACCCCACACCCGGCGAAGACAGGAGAACACTTCACCCCGGGTGGGAACAGGAGATGAACACTCTACCCAGGGCTCAGGGCAGGTGGTGGATACCCCACCACAGGCGAGGACAGGTGGTTAGACACGCCACCTCGGTCGAGGGCAGGAGGCGGACACCCCACCCCGAGCTAGGACAGGTGGTGGACACCCCACCACGGGCGCAGAGCAGGAACACAGGGCTGGGAAAGGGAGCGACCAGTCCCTGGGGATCCCGGGAAGTGGCGTTCCTCCCCGCCCACCAGGGAACCCTCAGACAAAAGCGCACCTCGGCCTGGGCGGCACCCGGGCGGGGCCGGTGGGAGAGGGAGCCGTGGGGGTGGGCAGAGAGGACGCAGCATCCGAAGTTCCCCGCGATGCTGACCGGGCTTCCTCTTTGTTTAGTCTGCCCGAGCCCGAGTCTCTCGCTCTGGGTCTCCCCGCGGCTCGTCGACGCCAGACCCTGTCCTTGTGCCTTTCGGTCCCTGCACCCCCCCATAGCTGTGCCCCCCCTGGATCCCCGTCCTTCCCTGGATCCCCGTCCCTCCTCGGGTCTCCATTTCCTCCTTGGGTCCCCGTTCCCGTCCACCCTTGGATGCCCGTCCTTCCACAGGTCCCGTCCCTCCCCTAGGTCCCCGCCCCCGTCCCTCCACGGGCCCCGTCCCTTCCCGGTCGCCTTCTCTCCCGCGGACGGCCAGGGAGGCCGGCGGTCCTGCCCCGCCCGCGGCGCAGCCAGGGAGCCCCGGAGGCGGCGGCGCCACTCACCGTGATCCGCGGGATGTTCTTCTTGCCCTGGTAGGACATGGTGGCGGCTGCCTCCTCCTTCGGCCTCCGCCCGCCAGCTGCGCCGCGCCGGGATCAGGTGGAGCGGGTGCAGCGGGCGCGGCGGGTGCAGCGGGTGCAGCGAGCGCACGCCCCGCCCGTCCCGCCCGGCCCCGCCCGGCAGACACAATGGTGACCCGGCCCCGCACGCTCGCCCGCGCTCACGCCGGGAGCTGCGGTTTCTCTGTGGCCGTGCCAGCTGGGACCCCGCAGACGGCAGCGGCGGCTCCGGGCTCCTCCCCTCTCTCGTCCCGGCGGATGCTCCTCCTCGCCTCGGCCTCACCCACTTTCTCTTTTTCCCTCTTCCCGACTTGGGGCGCGGCGCCGACCGCCCTCGGCCGCCAGGGGGCGCGAGGGCCCTCTGGCGGGGCCGCGAGGGTGGGCGCGGCGACGCCCTCCAGCCCCAAGGCCGGCCCGGCGGGTCCCCACCTCCTCCCCGGGCTGCAGAAGGGACGCGAACCGGACCTCTCGGCCGGCCCGCCGTTCGCCGTGGCGGGTGAACGCGCCGCCTTTGTTGGCGAAGAGCCGGCGCCGCCGCCGCCGCGCGCGTGACCGCGGCCCTGCAAGGCTTGGGCGCGCCCCTGGGCAGCCTGGCCGGGGGTGCGGCAGCGGCCCTGCGGCGCCCGGGCTGGTCTCCGGGCAGCTGGGTCGAGGCGTCCCGATCACGGAAACATCCGCTAGGGCTTGTGAGGCAGTGGCTGACTCGGCCCTCTCAACCCCTCTCTGCGTTTTTAAAAATATTCTCCGAGCCTTATTTTGTTAAAGAAGCTCCACCCCGACGCTCAGAATCGAAGAAAGTGCAGGGACGCGCTGTGAGCAGAAGGCAGACCGCACCTGTGAGCAGGGAAGCCACTGCCCGGGAAAGCACCTATGCGTGGACGCCACCGCCGAGGGCGTCCCAGAGTGCCCTGGATCTGAGCTATGCTCTTGTCCCTTTCAGCCAACAACCACGGACACTGCCCCGAAACCCTAGGCTTATGTTGAGTGGGGCTGGTAATACAACGGGTAATATGTTATTAGGGGCATAACACGGCCTTTCGCGCTGGAATATGTTGTCCTTTAGCTGCCTCCTAAAATCAAGTGGCCGAGGGAAACATACTCGGAGAGGTCGCTGAGGTGGTGCCCGAAAGGTGTGTGGGGCCTGCTGGGGGCTGAGGGCTTAGTGGTGGCTGGGTGAAGGAGCTTCTCAATGCTATGGAAAAATAATCCCGAATGCACAATTTAAATAACAAAAAAATGGTCGCTATGCAACCTTTTAAGACAAGTCTCCTACCACCCCCAGCCTTTAATTGTCAATTTTAATGTCCTACTACACAGAAATTCTGTATGTCATTAAGCAAGACTCAATTTGTGTTAAGGATCTTGAATTCACATTTCTGTGAGGCAGGCCACTGATCACGGCTCTGGACAAGCTGTCATTAAACTAAGGCTACAGCGATGGAGAAGCCACAGAAGGCATTGGAGAGAAAGGGTGTTTCAGCTCCAGCTCAGGCTTTCCCTAAACCTGAAATGAACCAGCCTGATCACATAATCCAAGGACACACAGAGCCCCTCTTAAACACTCCCTTTAAAGAGAGTTAATCCAAGCTTCTGGTTATTTATGGGTAACTGGACTGAATGCAGTCTGCACAGGAGAAGTCACAGTCTCCACTTTATTTCTGTGATACTTTGGAAAGGAGGATGAGTGCCAAGCAAAGGTCACCTCCCTATAATCCTTCCCAAAACACAGGAGAAAAAAAACAAACAAAAAACAAGAAGACTGGGCCAAAGGCACACCCTAAACACTTTGCTTTGTTCTTAAAGCATAAGTGCTGAGACTACTAGCCAAGAGTTGTGAAATTACAAAGCATTCTGGGGACTGGCATGCAAATGAGCAGTATTATATTTAGAACAGAGTAAAAGGAAAATTAACTACATACTCTAGAACCCAGCAGAGCTCCCTCTGTTTCTTTCTTGTAGATTTTACTCCCCAAACTTGCTGGAAGAGATCTTGCAAATTTTTCTTAAGAAAGGCAAAAATGTGTAGGGTACATTTACAATTCTAAAAAAAAAAACCTGCTTTTTTTTTTTTTTTTTTTTAATTCCATGAGTTTCTTTGGTTTTCTTGCATCTGGGCTACTTCCTCTGCTACTATCATTATAATCCAGAACACTCTTTGCTAAGTGGCTTTATACCATATTTTGATCACTTGATGACTCTGTGTGTGTGTGTGTGTGTGTGTGTGTGTGTGTGTGTGTGTGTGTGTGTGTTTCAAGTTAAAGACTTGGTTAAACTTTTTGAGGTCAGTTCTGCACGCAAGAGGCCAAGCTGAATGGAAATGGTGACGTGTTCCTCCAGGTCAGACTGCTGTGACAAGATGCACAGGAACACACAATAACCAGCTAATCAGTTCAAGCTGTTGTCATCATCAGCAATATACAACAACCACTATTTTTTTCCTGTTTCATCCCATTCACTCATCTTTCACTTTCTTAAAATAAAGCATCCAAGATCAATTGGAAGGGAAAAAGCCTTCCTTGGCTATAAGAAAGACAGCCATCAACACAAGATGCCTCTGTGTCTGGCCAAGAGAGAGAAGAATGAAACCAATAGGAATGTTTTCCATGGTAGGATGACTCTGACTGGTTTTCCTTGGATACACAGCAGTGCTTGGCTTTCGGTATCTTGGGAAACTTTGAAAGAAAGGAAGACACAAAGATAGAAACTTGATTTACAGTTCCAAAGAAACAATTTTGGACACCACAATTTTGGACACAGGTGCCATATTTCCAGACTTCCATACCTAAGTCAGTGGTTACTCTAGTCCAATTGCTCAGGCCACAAGTGTGGCACCATCCTTGGCTTCTCTCCTTAAATTACATCCCCACACTCCCTACCTAATCTTTTAGTAAATGCTATTGGTTCTCTTAACTATATCCAGACTATGGTCTCCTCTCACCATTTGCAAAGTTTCTCTCTGTGTCTAGCCACCATCAGCTATCACCTGGATTGCTGTAACCTCCTAACTCGGTTCTCTTCTTCACCATCACTCATTCATTCATTCATTCATTCACACAATATTTACCTTATGCTTACTACATGCCATTACTTTTCTAGTTGCTAGTGTTTACCAGAGATGAATAATTATAATAGTAAAGTCCCAAATCTCATGGGGTTTATATCATACCCTTGTTCAAATGAGTATCAGTCATCACTTGCTACACCCTTCCCTGCTTTATTTATCTTCATAGTACCACAGGACATATTAATTTATTGTGGGTATTATCCTTCTCTCTTTCACTAGAATGTAAGCTCCTTCAGGGCAAAAAGTATGTCTGTTATATTGGCTGAGTACCTGAAATAGATCTTGGCCCATAAAAATTGCTCAATAATTACCAGGTGAGTGAACGTAAAAATTTTTTAACTTGTGTCTGAAGAAAGAGTAAATGGGTGCAAGAAGAGCTTTTCTGGTACTAAATGACATGGTCAGAATCTAGATTTTGCAATATCTATTTTTCCTTCTCTATGGCTTTTTAGAGTTTACTGATTCTAGATTTTAGAGTAGGTGACTTCAAGATGGTGAAGAATCACTTTGCTAATATGATATCGTCCAAAAATTTCAGGGCATCATATGGGCCACAGAATGGACAGTAAAACAGATTCAGTAAAGTTCCTGAGCACTGATTAGTCATTTGCCAATGGTGCTGATTCAGTAAGGAAAGGAAATTTGATGAGGCAGGAGAGAAATGAGACAATTCCCCCTTGGAAGTTCACAGATGACATCTAGTGTTGGAGTTGGGGGCTTGCCCTCACTAGGAACAAGACAATTCCTCCACAATTACTGAAGAAACAGTACCAGCACAGACAGGTTGCTGGCTATATTTCCTAGAGGGACTTTGTGGAATTCATCTTCTGACTGCATTTATTTCCTCTGTCATCAGCTAAGACCATCTGGGAGAGAAGCTACTAGGAAAGGGGAGAAGGAGTTGGTATGAAATAATTTTCCAGGAGAGCAAAGGAACTAGGGAAATATGGCATGACTATCTGGTGGCACTTATAATTCCCTTCAGCCAGCAGTCATCATTTAAAGAGAGACCAGTAAGCATGGCTGTGGGTCCAGCCATGGACTACTGCGTACAAGCAGACATGGAGCAGGCAGGATGGGCAACTGAACAGGGGCTTTTCCAGATGAGTGCTGAGAGAGTGAGAAGCTCAGGCTGAAGCAAGGGATCTAAACTGATTAAGCGAGCAAGGAGGACACAGTCTTTAGGGAGGAAAGGACGGTGAACAGACTGAAGATTACATCAGATTATTCACATAAACCTCTTAGCTCAAAGTAAATCAATTAGACAGCAGCTAGTGCTACTGTTATTTTTAATGTTTTTGATTATCTTTTTCTAACTGATTCATGTCAGGAACTATGTCTTATTAATCTTTGTAGCCTCCATTTATTTTATACTGCTTGGAAAATCGGGGGAGGGAGGTGATTTAACAGAAGAGACAGAAGGGAAAGTCCAGAATATTCTATCTTCTTTTTAATCTCCAAAATAAGTGCTTAGTCATTTACACAGGTTTTTTTAGATTGGAAAATATAGTTTATTTAAAAAGTAAATTAGAGAGAGAGAGAGAAGAGATTCACCTCCCCAAGGTAGGGGAGAGAGCCAAGGCTAGAAAACATGGTGACCGTGGCTCAGGGAGCCATGTGATCAGACCATGGCTTAACAAAGCTATGGCCTACACAATTTTTAATATTAAAAATATTTTCTACTTTTTAAATATACATTTATATTTTATTATAGTAATATGGGGAAATATTTTCTCTTGGTCCTGAAAGATGGAGAAAATTTTTCTTAAATATAGAAGAGTTTTGAAGGAGAAAAATCTACATACTAGTCCTTTGTGAAATATATAGGCTATTTTAATGTTAAACAAATATCTAATCTTAGAACTGTCCATTAAATTATTTGAGTCCATTAGTTTTATCTACAGTTCAAACAAAGGAAATCTCAGTTGTGTGATTCCAGGATTACAGAACGAAAACCAAAGAGATGATTCACCTGTTATTATTAGATGTTTACATGTTAAACACAAAATAAACTAGCAAACAAGGATACACATAAGCCAAATTTCCACCAGACTGAGCAAAGGCTATATATAAACTTTCCACATCTCCCTAGATGGAGTTTCTCACTTCTTTCCACAGTAGACTTATTCTGAAGGCTTCTAGCCTGCTCCATACACTCTGACAAGAGCTCACTTCAAAGCCACAGGCAAGTCATGGGGTGAGATTGGGAGGGAAGGATAAGTTGGTGCATGTTGAGCTCTATCTCTGGCCTCGAGCATGTTAGACACACAGGTGAGGCTGCATTCATATGAATGGAAACCAACTTGACAGCTTTGCCTTGGACATCACAGGGAGAAATACTATGGTCTGACTAACTTCTTTAAACTTCAGAATATTTTAAAGACTTTGCTGTTTCAAAGTTGCTGCTATGAGTCACCTTTCAGCAACGAATCCCAGGCTTCTCAGCTGCGTGTAGGGACTGGGAAAGAAGAACGTCCCATGTGTATCATGGTGATCTGCAATCTACGGTCAGCTGCGGTCAGGCTTATGGACATTCGATGCCCAACAGAACAGCTTCCTTTCCTACTAAAGCCACGTTTGTGTCATGCCATTCAGTAGAAACATACAGAAAAACCAAGGAGGTGGAACTGGGTGTTTTTTGAGGCATGACAGGGCTTTAACTTGGGATTCAATACCAACACTTTTATTCATTTATTCACTCATATAGGCAAAAATTTAGCAAAAAATATTTAATCCCTTTTTAGGTCTGGATTGCTGGTAGGAAACAATTCACAAAATGAAGCTCTGAAACAAGAGAGGCAGGTGGCAGCACTTACCTGTCAGAAGCCAGGAGGGTGCACTTATAGCAAGTCACGAGATGAGGGTGGCAGCCAGGGAGACCTGGCATGAAGAGCTATGGAGAGCTTAATAGACACTTAGTGTTCCTCTGAGCAGGACAGATGAAAGTTGCCCAGAAAAGCAGTGCAGTAGGCAGAATAATATCCCCCTAAAATGTCTATGTCCTAATCCCCGGAACCTAGGAAGATGTCACTTTACCTGGCAGAAGAGACTTTGTCCCTCTGACAATCCTTCTTTCCTGTCCTTTCCCTTTCCTTCTGCAGATATCACTCCAGCCAGAAACACTTCCTAATACATTTCCTGCATCTTATTCTCCTTTTCAGAATCTGCTTCCCAAGAAACTTAGCCAGCGACAGAAAGGTTAAATAAATATATACAGCCAGGCTCGGTGGCTCAGCCTGTAATCCCGCGCCTTGGGAGGCTGAGGTGAGTGAATTACCTGAGCCCACGGGTTCGAAACCCGCCTGGGCAACTTGGTGAGACCTCATCTCTACAACAAATCAAAAAATTAGCCGGGCATGGTAGTGCGCGCCTGTAGTTCCAGCTACTTGGAAGGCTGAGGCGGAAGGATCGCCGGAGCCCAGCAGGTCGAGGCTGCAGTGTCCGGGAGCGGCCACTGCACTCCAGTCTGGGCGACAGAGTGAGACACCAACACAAAAAATAAACAAATAAATAAATATTTACGTGGAGAGATTTTTTTTTTTTTTTTTTTTTTTTTTGAGTTGGAGTCTCACTCTATCACCCAGGCTGGAGGGCACTGGCACGCTCATCGCCACTCCAGCCTCGATCAGCTGGGCTCAGGCGATCCTTCCACTTCAGCCTTCCAAGTAGCTGGAACTACAGGCATATACTACAGGACATATTAATTTATTGTGGGTATTATCCTTCTCTCTTTCACTAGAATGTAAG
>CAUYQG010190757.1:0-11696 GCA_963574415.1 Tarsius wallacei | reverse complement strand
AGTTGGTTGAAAAATTGAGTTTTTGCTTCCCGAACCTCTATCCTCTTCCACTTGTCTGTATGCCTGTTCTTGTACGAATACTGGGCTGTTTTGATTATTGTAGCCTTATAGTAAAGTTTGAAGTCTGGGAGTGTGATAGCTCCTGCTTTGTTTCTTTTGCTAAGGATTATTTTGGCTATTTGTGTTCGTTTATGTTTCCATGTGAATTTTTGTATTGTTATTTGAAGGTCTGAGAAGAATTATGTTGGTAATTTAACCAGTATTGCATTGAATCTGTAGATTGTCTTTGGTAGGATGGACATCTTAACATTGTTAATTCTTCCTATCCATGAGCATGGAGTGTTTTTCCATTTGTTTGTGTCTTCTTGGATTTCTTTGAGCAGTGTTTTGTAATTTTCATTGTAAAGTTCTTTCACTTCTCTGGTTAAGAAGATGTCAAGATATTTCATTTTTTTGTGGCTATTGTAAATGGGATTATGCTTATTTGGTTCTCTGCCTGCTTGTTGTTAGTGTATAAGAATGCGACTGTCTTTTGAACATTTATTTTGCACACCAAGACTCAACTCTAAATGGGTCAAAGACCTAAACGTAAAGCCTCAAAGTATAAAAACCTTAGAAAATGCAGGCGATACCCTTATGGAAATTGGAACTGGCAACCAATTCCTGATCACAACCCCAAGTGCCCATGCCATTAGAGATAAGATAGACAAGTGGGACCTCATCAAACTGATAAGCTTCTGCAAAGCAAAATAAATCATCAAGAGAATGGGGAGACCACAGAATGGGAAAAAAAAATTACCAACTTTATACCTGACAAAGGTCTAACATCTAGGATTTACAAGGAACGCAAATGTGCCAAAAGGAAAAACACAAACAGTCCCATTCATAAGTTGGCAAAGGACATAAATAGACACTTCGCAAAAGAAGATATACAGGGAGCCACATGAAAAAGTGCTCAGCCTCACTAATGATTAGAGAAATGCAAATCAAAACCACATTGAGATACCACCTAACCCCAGTAAGAATGGTCATCATTAATAAACCTAATAACAACAGATGCTGGCGAGGATACAGAGAAAAATGAACCATTTCTACACTGCTGGTGGAATGCAAACTAGTGCAACCTATTTGGAAAACAGTGTGGCAATTTCTGAAAGAACTAGAAATTTACCTTCTATATGATCCAGCATTCCTTCTATTGGGAATATACCCGAAGGAACTCAAATCATTCTACAAAAATGATGCCTGCACATGCATGTTTATTGCAGCACTATTCACAATAGCAAAAACATGGAACAAACTGTGCTGCCCATCAAAGCTGGACTGGATAAAAAAATGTGGTACATATACACAATGGAATATTATGCAGTCATAAAGAAGGACAAGCATATGGACTTCACAGCAACTTGAATGGATTTAGAGTCCATTATACTTAGTGATCTATCACTGAAACAAAGAACAGAGTACCATATGTTCTCATTCATAAGTAGACCTTGAACAATTATAATACCATAAGAAAGGGATTAGCAGTAGTGCGAAACTGCTGGGGAGGGGGTGGGATTGGCAGTAGGGGGCAACTGCCAGGGGAGGGTAGTTTCCCTCATCAACAAGGGTACCTGCATAATGAACATTTGTATAACTAATCCTGAATTGTGCCCCACATCTTTAATAAAGAAAAAAAAGAAAATTGATAAAAAACAAAACTTGATTCCCTAAAAAGATTTTTTAAAAACTTAATAACACTTTAGCTCTAATGACAAAAATAATAAGTTAAAAGGCACAAAACTCAATTTACTGAACTCAAGAATGAACATGGAAAGTGGAGACATTACTACCAAACTTTCAAAAATTGAAGGGTTTTTGTTTTAAAAAACAATTTTTTTCAAGATGGTGGTTAGAGGCTTTCCATATGCCTCTGCCACCTGAAAATAGCAAAATAATGTGTAAAAATAAATTCAGTGAGCTTCAATTCAAGAAGAAAAATGGGAATTCACCAATATTATGAAGCACACCCCAGATCTCGGGAAGAAAGAATTGGGCAAGCAGTCCCAGGGATGACATTAAGTGACTGAGTGAAGCCCTAGTATGTAAGAGAGTCTGATAGTTTTTCTCTGTGACTCACTTTTCAACTGGGCTCCATCCAACTCAGATCATAGGAGAGCACCCTGTTTCTCCCAAGCCCAGGAGGTAACTTGGGGAGAAGGTGAGACATACTGAGAGGAAAAACATCAGGAAAAGCTGCAGGCATTTTCCCTGATCCAGTGTGCGAGGAAGACGCCATTTTTAATCAGGGCTTAAAGTCAGTCATTGTTTGGTGACCCAACAACAGCGGCCACTGTAGGTTTAGTCTCAGATCAGAAAATGGAGTGCTTGCTCTGGAGTGGGGGGAAAAAACCCACAGCCAGAATTGAGTGGGGAGTGTGGAGAGCATCGCAGTAGTAGGCACTGGAATTGGGCTCACTCCTGTTGCAGGACTGGTGTTGTAGGAGAGTTGCTGAAGCTGCAGTCTCTTCTGGGCAATAAGGCATGCAGCCAAGGTTAGCTTTGTGACCTGAAAATGATCTGTATGTGCCATTGTTGGGTGCCCCAGCCTGCTTCTGTGGTCAGCCAGGGGAGTGTGCCCCATCAATACTGAGGAACAGGAGGGACCACAATCCTGCATGTCTGGATTAGCAACCTGAGTGGCAGATTAGTAGGAGAGGCTTTATTCTTCTGCATCAGGACTAACAGTCAGTGGCTGAAACTTTAATTTCTCCTAGGTAGCAAAACTTACCGCCCAGCCCAGGGACAGCTTTGTGACTTAGAAATGACTCGCATGTGTCATTACTGGGTGTCCCGGCCTGCTTCCTTGGTCAACTGGGGTAGTGTGTCTCATCAGCACTGAGCAGCAGGTAGACCCAATTTCTGCGTGCCTAGATTAGCAGCCTGAGATGCTCCATCCATCCTGTGCAAGGATCCTGATTGAACAGGGCCCTCTCTACTCCACACCCAGGCATATCTCCAGGCATTTGGAGCACTTACTTACCTGAACTAGCAGCCTGAGTTACCCCACCATTCCTGTGCAGAGGTCTTGTTACAGGACGGCCAAATATCTTTGCAGGGAGAGAGAGGAAGCAGCTCAGGCAGGCAATCCAGGCAAGTTGGTGTGCTGAATTCTTAGGAGTTTGCCCAGACTTTAAGTGCAGGGAACACTGCTGCACCAAGTTCTTTGTTCAGAATGGGCAGGGTGCCTTCTCTCTCCCTGCAAAGATATTTGTTGCACCAGTGGTTATTTTGTTCTTTGATGGGGGGATCTACTCTCAAGTATTTGGAGTACCCACTCACTTGGATCAGCAGCCTGAGCCACCCTACTGTTTCTATACAGGGATCTTGGTGCAGTGGCACTCCTCCTGCTCCACAACCAGACATATTTCCAAACATTTAGTGCACCCTGTCACATGGATTAGCAGCCTGATCTTCCTCCTCCCCATCCCCACAACTGCAAAGACTTTCTTGTAGTGGCGATTACTCAGCCACTCATCAGAAAAAACTTTCAGAAGTTTAGTGCACTCACTTACCTGGATTAGAAACCCAAGTTGCCCTTCTTTTCCCAAGAAGAGATCTTGGTGCAGTATCACACTCTCTGCTTCACTTGCAGACATATCTCCAGGACTTTGGTACATCTGCCCACTTGAAATAGGAGCTTAAGATGCTGTCCCCTTTCCACACAAGGATTCTGGTACAGCAGTATTCACTCTGCCCCATACTGAAACGTGATTTCAGGCTTTTGGCACACTCACATTCCCAGATTAGGCATTTGAGCTGCCCCTCTCTTCCCAAGCAAAGACTCTGTTGTGGTGGTGATTTCTCCACTCTTTCCCAAGGCATATCACCTGGCCAGAGGCACACCGACCCCCCTGAAGTAAGATCTGCCTGTCCTATCTCCTGCAAACACCTCACTGCAGCAGCAGTTTATTCACTCCTTGCCAGGGCATACTCTCAGACATTTAACATACTCGCTTATCTGGATTAGGAGCCTGAGCCACTTCTTCCTACAGGAGTAGAGATCTTGGTGCAGCAGTGTTATCTCCACTCAATGCCAAAACATAACTTCAGGTATTTGAAGTACTCTCCTAGATTAAAAGTTTAGGCCCACCCAACTCTTCCCAGGCAGATAACTTGGGGAAACAAATATTCCCCAACTCCACAGCTAACCACACATCTGAACATTTAGTGGTTACACACCAGACCTCCCCTCAGAACTGGTGCTTGTGCCTGCCATTGGGAGACCTATAGCTGGGCTTGCCTGGTCTGACCCTGCACATCTTGGTCTCTCATCCCCCAGAGCCAAATAGGAAGCTCAGACCATCATATACCTCACAGATCAGCTCATTGCACTAGGCAACATAAAGCTTCTCTCAGTAAACAGAGATCAAGTATATACACATCCACAATGGCAGCAGCTGGCTCTTACATGTAAGTGCCACCTGCTAGCCTGGAGGTTGAATGATGCAACACAACAAGAAATCTACTAATACAAGCACTTGGCACTGAGGAACAGGTTAAGCTTCCAGTGACCTCTGCTGCCCTGGCCCCACAGAAGAAAGTGAGCCAGCCCAAATGCCGAGACATACCACTGCAGCCAGTATTTGATGAAGACAGCACAAAAGGGTATCCTTATCCAAGGAAATTTTGAAAACACCACCGCTAAAAGCAACCAGAATCAAAGCCAAAATACTCTACAAAACATACATTATAGACATCTCTTCAAGTTGGGGGAAATTCTGTCTAATTGAAAGTAGATTCAAAAAATAAGAAAGAGAGATAGTTTTTTTCAGATGAGATAAAACCAGAGAAAAAACTCTGAACATATGAAAAAGCCACAACACCTCTGAAGGGCCAAGTAAGTCTCTAGCAATGGATCCTAATCAAAATGAAATATTTGAAATACCATATAAATAATACAAAATATTAATTTTTAAAAAGTTAAAGAAGATTCAAGAAGAAGATAAAAACCAATATAAATAAATTAGTAAAATGATTCAGGATGTGAGAGAAGAGATAGATATTAAAACAAGCAAACAAAAATGAACATCTGGAAATAAAAATTTCTTTGAAGAAATTCTGAAACACAGATGAAACCTTTAACAGTAGGCTACATCAAGTGAAAAAAAGAATTTCAGAGCTGAAAACCAGGTATTTTGAATTAACTAAGTCAGACAAAAAGGAAAAAGAATTTTAAAAATGATAAAACTTTATAGATACATGGGATTAAGTAAAGCATTTAAATATATGGATTGTTGGTATTCCAGAGGGAGAAGAAAAGAAAGTAAACAATATGAAAAATATTTGTTGGTAATAGTTAAAGAAAATTTCCCTGTTCTTGGGAGAGAGTTAAACATCCAAATACAAGAAACTGGAATAACTCCTGAAAGATATATTGCAAGAAAAACTTCACCAAGGCATATAGCTATCAGACTATCCAAAATCGACATGAAAGAAAAAATCCTGAGTGGCTAGAGAGAAGCATCTAGTCACCTTTAAAGGAAATTACATCAGAGTAACAGTGAACTTCTCAGCAGAAATTTTACAATTCAGAAAAGATTGGGGGCCTATTTTTAACCTCCTTAAGAAAAAAAATGCCAGCCAAGAATTTTATATCCTGCCAAACTAACCTTCATAAATGAAAGAAAAACCAATTATTTCTCAAACAAATTATAAAGGAATTCATCACCACTAGATGGGCCCTAAAAATGCTTAAAGGAGATGTAAACATGAAAGCAAAATGGTGATACTCATCATCATACAAGTTCATATAATATAAAACTCATGAATCCTATAAAACACTTGCACAATTGAAACCCTAAGGCAAATACACAACAATGCTGTGACAGGAGCAACACTTCACACACTAATCATGAATGCAAATGGCATAAGTGCTCCACTTAAAAGGTACAGATTGGCCGGGCTCAGTGGCTCAGCCTGTAATCCCATGCCTTGGGAGGCTGAGGTGAGTGGGTTGCCTGAGCCCGCGGGTTCAAGACCCACCTGGGCAACTTGGCGAGACCTCATCTCTACAATAAATCAAAAAATCAGCCAGGCGTGGTAGCACGGGCCTGTAGTTCCAGCTACTTGGAAGGTTGAGGCAGAAGGATCGCCGGAGCCCAGCAGGTCGAGGCTTCAGTGGCCAGGAGCGGCCATTGCACTCCAGTCTGGGCGACAGAGTGAGACTCCAACTAAAAAAACAAACAAACAAACAAACAAAAATCAAAAAATTAGCCAGGTGCGGTAACACACACTGTAGTTCTGGCTACTTGGAAGGCTGAGGTGGAAGGATCACCGGAGCCCAGCAGGTCGAGGCTGCAGTGGCTGTGAGTGTGCCACTGCCCTCCAGTCTGGGCGACAGAGTGAGACTCCAACTCAAAAAAAAAAAAAACGGCACTTACTCTACCAGGGGACTCTATCTAAACAAGGCCTACCTGAGAGCAGAGAACACAGCAAAGAAATGAAAAAAAGATGAGCTCCTTATAACATGATTGAGCCTTGGACTTGGCAGCTGTATGAGCTCATAATCTGCTGGATTTCTTTTCTTTCCTTTTTTTCTGGTTTGAGTTGGGTTTTCTGTCATTAGCAATTGAAAGAGTCTTGCAGGATGCAGGATTTCATTCAGTCAACTAACACTCATTAGTTACCTGCGATAATAGGCTCTGGAGATACAATGGAAAATAAGTCACTTTCTGTCCTCAAAGTGTTTAGAGTCAGGTTGAATACAGAAGCAAGTTGCCAGGTGTGGTGGTTCACACCAGTAATCCCAACATTTTGGGAGGTGGAGGCAAGAGGATTGCCTGAGCCCAGGGGTTCAAGACTATCCTGGGCAACTTGGTGAGACCTTGTCTCTACAATAAATCAAAAAATAAGCTAGGCATGGTGGCACATGCCTATAGTCACAGCTACTTGGAAGGCTGAGGCAGAAGGATCACCTGAGCCCAGCAAGCCGAGGCTGTGGTGACCGTGAGCTTGCCACTGCAATCCAGCCTGGGCAACACAGTGAGACTTGGACTGGAAAACAAAAAAAAGCTAGTAAACAACGTTATGTGCTAAACAGGGAAAATTTAGGACACTATTAAAGTACATATAAGTCCCTGATAGCATCAGTTCTCAGCATCAAGTAAAGAATAGCTTATCACCCAAATATTTATTTGATATGAGGTGGCAAAAACTGGATATAGTTTAATCCCATGTTTAACTCTGTTATATAACTTAGTAGAAAGGCTAGGTGGAATTCTGGGAGCATCAGTGACCCAGACATTGACTGGCATTCTGGACTCAAGTTCCTTAGTGATGGAAAGATACTGGCGAAGAAACTACTTGGCAGAGGCCAGGGCAGTTTGGCAGAGTATTCTCAAAACAGTGAGTTTTAGGTAAGAAAGCTTCAGGGCAGTTTTCTCATTAGACATACAAGTGTACTAAACTTTTTCTTTTTTTTTTTTTTGAGTTGGAATCTCACTGTTGCCCAGACTGGAGTGCAGTGGTCACTCCCGGCCACCGCAGCCTCGACCTGCTGGGCCCCGGCGATCCTTCCGCCTCAGCCTTCCAAGTAGCTGGAACTACAGGCGCGCGCTACCACGCCCAGCTAATTTTTTTTTTTTAATTTATTGTAGAGGTGAGGTCAAGTTGCCCAGGCGGGTCTCGAACCCGCGGGCTCAGGCAATCCACTCACCTCAGCCTCCCAAAGGCACGGGATTACAGGCTGAGCCAACAAGCCCGGCGGTACTAAACTTTTTCAAGCAGAAGACCAGCCTGAGCAACATAGCTAGACCACGTCTCTCCAAAAATTAAAAAATTAGTCAAGAATGGTGGTCTGCACCTGTAGTTTCAGCTACTCAAGAGGCTGAGATAGGAGAATCACTTGAGCCCAAGGGGTTTAGGCTGCAATAAGCCTTGATCATACCACTGCACTCCAGACTGGGCAACAGAGTGGGACCCTAACTCAAAAAAAAAAATGCCTGTTGACTGGGCTCGGTGGCTCAGCCTGTAATCCCAGCACTTTAGGAGGATGAGGTAAGTGGATTGCCTGAGCCCACAGGTTCAAGACAGCCTGGGTAACTTGGCGAGACCTCGTCTGTACAATAAATAAAAAATTAGCCAGGTGTGGTAGTGTGCACCTGCAGTTCTGGCTACTTGAAAGGCTGAGGCTGTGGAACCAACCATGTTGCCCATCAAAGCTGGATTGGATAAAAAAATGTGGTACATATACACAATGGAATATTATGCAGCCATAAAGAAGGACAAACATATGGACTTTGCAACAACTTGGATGGATTTAGAGTTGATCATACTCAGTGATCTATCACAGAAACAAAGGACAGAGTTCCATATGTTCTAACTCATAAGCGGAACTTGAACAATTATAGTACTATAAGAAAGTGATTGGCAGTAGTGGGAAACTGTCGGGGAGGGAGTGGGATTGGCAGTTGAGGAAAACTGCTAGGGGAGGGAGGGGCATACCTCATCAACAAGGATACCTGCATAATCAATGTTTGTATACCTAACCCTGAATTGTGCCCCACATCTTTATAATTAAAAAAAAAAGAAAGACTGAGGCAGAAGGATCACCGGAGCCCAGTAGGTCAACACTGGTGTGGCCATGAATGAGTCACTACACTCCAGCCTGGGGGACACAGTGAGACTCCAACTCAAAAGGGAAAAAAAAAACCTGTTGAGGAGCCTATAGTTGTATCAGGTTGATAGATAAGACCAGAACCCACTAATCAATCATAACATCACACACACACACACACACACAAATACACACACACACACACACACACACAGAGTCAACCTGTCACTATGTGCCTCATCAAGTGAGGTAAAGAGATATATGGAATGATACATCTATAGGAGATGTATAAGATCATCACCCTTGAAATATTTCTGGCAGAAATTTGAGGCTAAGTCTGGTCAGGCCTCGAAATCTATCAGTTTACAGAAAGTACTTGTGATGGAGAAATATGTTAACACCCTCGGGTTATAATCGGCCAAATTCAGAGTATGGGAAATTATACAGGACATAACGATCTGGTTCACTCAAGAAATAAATACCAAGAAATAAAGATTCAAAATTGAATAAATACACAAGCAAGAGGAGGTAAAATGGGCATCACCAGAAGTTAAAGCTTTTGTACGTCAAAGACCATCATCAAGAAAGTAAGGAGACAACCCACAGAATGGGGAGAAAAGTTTTGCAAATCATTTGTATCTAGAATGCATAATGAACTCTCACAAGTCAATAATAAAAAGAGAGATAACTGAATTTTAAAATGGGCAAACAATTTGAACAGACATTTCCCCAAAGATATACAAGTGGACAAGACACATAAAAAGATGATCAAGAAAACCCTTTGGGTCCCCTCCCACTCTGGGAGTTTTTCTGTCCTCTCAATAAATTCTGCTTTCTAAAAAAAAAAAAATATGATCAACATTATTAACCATCAAGGAAATGCAAACCAAAACCACAGTGAGGTACCAGTTCACAGCCACTAGGTGACTAGCATCAAAAGGCCAGATATTAAAACGAGTTAATGGGAATGTGGAAAAATTGGAACCCTCCACACTGCTAGGAGGGAGGAGAATAATGTCATGTGGTGCAGTCACTTTGGAAAACAGTGTGGCAGTTCCTCAAAAGGTTAAGCATAGAGTTACCATATGACCCAGCAATCCCACTGCTACGTATATACCCAAGAGAAACTTGTACACAAATGTCCATAACAGCATGATTCATAGTGGCCAAAACTGTCCATCAACTGATGAATGGATAAATACAATAAAGTATATCCATACAATGGGATATTATTCAGAAATAAAGTATATTTATATGTTACAATATGGATGAACCCAAAAACATGCTGAGTGAAATGAAACAGTCACAGAAGATAACACTTTGTATGGTTTTGTTTCTATGAAAATGTCTAGAAAAGACAAATGCATAGAGGCAAAAAGTAGATTCGTCATTCTCGGGAGTTGGAAGGGTGGGGGATGGGAAGTGACTGCCAATAGGTATAAGGTTTCTTTTTTGATGAAAATGTTCTAAAATTAACTGTGATGGTTGTACAACTCTGAATACACTAAAAACTGTGAGATGTACATTAAATGGGTTAGTTGTATGGTATGTGAATGATGTCAAAGGCTGTTATTAAGAATATAATAAAATAGATTTAAGATATGTGCTGTAATAATCAGGGTTCTCCAGAGAAATAAAACCAATAGAATATATGTGTGTACACAGAGAGACAGAGAAAGATAATTTATTATAAGAAATTATAATTATGGCCAGTGGCTCAGCCTGTAATCCCAGCACTTTGGGAGGCCAAGGCGAGTGGATTACCTAAGCCCATGGGTTCGAGATCAGCCCAGGCAACTTGGTGAGCCCTCATCTCTACAATCAAAAATCAAAAATTAGCTGGGCATGGTAGCGCGCGCCTGTAGCAGCTCTGGCTGCTTGGAAGGCTAAGGCAGAAGGATCTCCGGAGCCCAGCAGGTCAACACTGGGGTGGCCATGAGCGTGCCACTGCACTCCAGCCTGGGTGACGGAGTGAGATTCCAGCTCAAAAAAAAAAGAAATTTTATTATAAGAAATTGGTTTATGGGATTATGGAGGCTGACAAGTCTCAGGATCGTCAGTCTGCAAGCTAAAGACCCAGGAGAACTGATTATGTAGTTCTAGCACAAGTCCGAAGCCCTGAGACCCAGGAGAAGCCATGCTGTAGTTCCCCTCTGAAGACCAGAAGGCTTGAGACCAAGAAGAGCCCATATTTAAAGCAGGAAAAAAACGATCCCAACTCGAAAGCAGTCGAGAATTCTCTCTCATTTAGGAAAGGTCCGCTCTTTTGTTCTCTTCAGGCTTCCAACTGATTGGATGAGATCCACCTGCATAAGGAAGGGCAATCTGCTTTACTCAGTCACTGTAAACATTGAATGCATCCAAAACACCCTTGCAGAAATACCCAGAGTAGTGTTTGACCAAATATCAGGGCACCCTGTGACCCAGTTGAGTTGACGTATAAAATTAACCATCACACATATCAACCCAAGTGTAATGTATGTGTGTGTTTGGGACCCAAAGAAAACAGACCAACTCTAAAATAAAGACATTCGTGAGATAGTTGGCACGTTCCAATCACTGACTGGGTATGAAATGATATTAAGAATTATTCTTGAGTAACTCCCTCGGGTCCCCTCCCACTGCGGGAGCTTTTCTGTCCTCTCAATAAATCCCGCTTTCAAAAAAAAGAATTATTCTTTTCTGGATAGCTTCCATTTGCTCCCCAGAGGTACTTTCCACCCTGTTCTCTGCTCCAAAAGTCTGGCATATGAAATACAGCAGCAGGCTCCCAAGCTCTCTAGATTAGGTGGATTTCACCAGGGAGAAGTGTGGCCCCGGCCGGGCTCAGTGGCTCAGCCTGTCACCCCAGCACTTTGGGAGGCCGAGGCAAATGGATTGCCTGAGCCCGCGGGTTTGAGACCAGCCTGAGCAACTTGGCGAGACCCCGTCTCCACAATAAATCAAAAAGTAAGCCGGGCTCGGTGGCTCAGCCTGTAATCCCGCGCCTTTGGGAGGCTGAGGTGAGTGGATTGCCTGAGCCCACAGGTTCGAGACCCGCCTGGGCAAGCGAGACCTCATCTCTACAATAAATCAAAAAAATTAGCCGGGTGTGGTA
>CAUYQG010190756.1:0-23734 GCA_963574415.1 Tarsius wallacei | reverse complement strand
AGGTCATTGAGAGTGCCCAACTCAAGGTCAGCCTAGAGGGCCACTGATAACCAAAGCATCTGATCCAAGGGATGGAGTCGGGCACAATGCTGAGGGCTTCTGGGTGGAAACAGCTCTTGGGGATGGATGAACGACAGAGCTGGAGAGCAAGCCAGGTGAAGGAAACGGTATGGCAACTGGGATACAGACCTCTGTAAGTGGAGAGCAAAGAAGGAGATGGGTGCTGGCCAGTGGGGTGCAGGGACGTGGGGAACTAGAATGGAACCCAGAAGATAGCACAAAAGCACCGGCAGGCAGGCCAGCCCCAGACAGTGGGTGTTCAGCTGGCACTGCCCTCCACGAAGATGGGCAATGACTATCTGTCTACTGCTCAATCACAACGCCTGGCTCAGTGCTTAACATAGTGTAGGCATTTAGTACATATGTGTTGAATAAATGAATGAGTTAGGAAGGAAGGAAGGAAAGGAGGCACTTGGGGTTCTGTTTACTCCAAGGGCCTTGGACACAAGGCTCAGAAAAACAGACATTTCCATTCTCTAAAGGAGAAGGCCTTCGATGAACCACTAGGGTTGGTTTTCAGGCAGGAGGGACTTGATGGATCATGACTGCTAGCAAGTGGCTAAGGCTGGGGCCGGCAGGGATCTTGAGAATCACAGAGAGCAAAGGCCTAGAGGTGTAAATCAGTGTGGAATGTGCAGGAAACACAAGCTGTTAGGTATGGCTGAAGCATGGTGTCCTGGGGGAAGTAGCAGGAGACAGAACCTGAGTGTTAACTAAAGGCTTTGGATTTTATCCTGAACGCAATGGGGAGGTGCTGAAAGATTTGAAGCAGGGGAATGACAAGGTCCAATTTCCATTTGGAAAAGCCCACTGTGGCAATAGTACAAATTAGATGGATGGGGAGAGGCAGGAGGCAGGAAACTCATGAGGGGGCTGTTCCCGTAGCGCAGGTGAGTGCTCAGTAGACCCTAAGTGAACAAATCAAGAGATGTTTACGAGGCGTGGCCAATCACATGGGGTGAAGATGGACACCAAGAACAGCAAAGGCGATGCTGTGATGCTGTTAACTGACGATTGGAAATATAAGGGAAGGAGCTTTGGAAAGCAGAGGGCATCCCCCACACTGACTACAGCTATGCTGGGCACAGACACTGCAGCTTGTACTCCTGGACACCAGACTCTTCTTCTAGAACCCGGACATCGCAGCATCCATTCTTGCCAGAGGGAAGCTGCCTGTGCATGCCTTTTGAGTCTGGTTTCCCATTAAGAAGTGGGTTTCAGGTGCATCTGATCGCTAGAGCCAAGGTCTGTATCCTAGCTGCAAAGCAGGTGGGAGAGTACCCAGACTACCCTACTTCCCGTCAAAATACCTCATGGGGAGACTTCTCCAACTGAAGGCTGTTGAGAGGGACTGGTCAGCATGAAGAAGGACAAATGTCCACTACAAATATGAAGAATGAGGAAAACAAAGAAGACCAAGACCAGAGCTCTGGGGAAAGCCAATATTTAAGGCACAGAGGAGAGTTGGCGAAGGAAACCGGGAAGGAAGAACGAAAAGACAAAAGGCAACCGGGAAGAGTAGGAGGGTGCAGTTAAGAAGCCAGTGGCCTGTGGGAGAGCATTTTCAAGGGCAAGTAGGGGTGAAAGCCAGACTTCAGGGGGCGTAGGCGTGTGTGAATTGTGAGAAGACAGAGTGTAGACTACTTTTCAAGAAGTTTGACTGCGAAGGGAAAAGCAAAGAAAGAAAAAGTTGAAACTAAGGAGTGGCACAGAATGATAGGGTGTGGATTGGGGTTTTTGAGCCCAGGGCGCCTTGAGTACATTTAGAGGTGTACGTGTTGGGCCAACCCCCTGCTCCCTGAGGATGCCCACAGGCTGTGGGGAAAACACATTTAGGAACGGCCTCTCCCTTTCTGCTGCTCTGAGAACATTGCTCTGTTCAGCAAAAGGTATTATGTTCTTTTTAAGACTCTAAGCTACCCATGAAGCTCTCCTTTAAGGAGTAAGAACATAGAAAGTCTCAAATTTGTAGCTAGTGTTTGCAGATGTTCACGGAAGAGGCATCCTGAGAGGCTGGAGGGAATGTGTGGGTCAGGGTGGGAGACTCGAACTGAGCACAGCCTTGTAGCATCTCAGTGGTACATCCTGTTCTAGCTCCTTGGGACCTCCTGCTGTTGCCACTCTCCTCTGTGTCCATCCTGGAAGACTCAGTGATGGATGCCCTCAACACTCTCCTACCCCTCGTGCTGACAAATCCAGAGCTGATCACAGCTGGGCCGCCCTGCTTCAGATACAAGGAGAGCGTGAGACCTCTGCTGAATTATTCATCAGAGTCGCAACCTCTAACAAACCTTTAGATTCACTTAAGTCCTATGCTTGGGTGAATAAAACTTCTGTCTTCTGAAGAGTTCTACGCATTTTCGTTTATATCCCCCAGAAACGTGCCCAGGAGTAAAATTTGTTAAAAGCCTTACTTTCCAGATGGGGAAACCAGTGAAGAATTTGGGTAGGGTTGCAAGGCACCCCTGATGTCCCCCTCACAGTGACGAGTACCTGGAAGAGATGAGATGAGAATCCATGACACTTGCTTCTTGCTACGAAGCAGCAAGAGACAAGAGACTGTGGAATGTTTGTTTGATTGTGCCGGGATGGACAAGGTTGGTTGACTCAGGAGAAAAAAGATGGTGGATGGGTAGGAGAAAGATGAATGCATCTTGATCTCCCACTTTAAATTTGCATAAAACATTTCAAATCAGAAGCCCACGTTTGGTAATTTCTGAGTAACCAGAAGACCCTATGACAAGGCAATTCTGGAAACAACTGAGCAGTGGCCCCTGCTCCCCTCACAGATGCTGTTGACAGGGTCTCTGTTCTTTTGCTGCAAGGTGAAATCATCTGTCATCAAAGCACCTGCCTTCTCAGAGGCAGGCAGAGGCTGAATCCAGCTGCCAACTCCCTTCTGCACAGCCAAGCTGGCAGCACCCGGCCCCCGCCCCCGCTTCCAGTCTCCCAACTGAACCGCAGGTTACTTGATGTGTCTGCTTCTGCCCTGCACGGTGGCTCCACCTGACAGACTGCATCACTGGCTTTCTGAAAGAGTCTGGTTGTTTGTCTGAAAGAGAGTTGCTGTCACCCATAAGATTTCTGACTCCCAAGACCCCAGTCATCCAAGAAGGGTGTACCTGCTTGGTAAGGCAGACATGTGCTTGCCTGACTTCCAGCTATGGTGCCCTGGAGATAATTAAGTTAAAAAGAAATGCCGTTGGGTCTTGGCTCAGCTCAAAGTAAAATTAGAGAAGGCCTGGAAGAAAGAAGAGAAACTGTACAGTTTGGGCAAATCCCTTTCATTCATAGTTTCTTTCTTCTCTTAGACACCATGGCAGCTTGCTTCCTAAGGGGATTTCCTGGTGGGGAAGACATGAAACCCTTCATATTTGGTGGACCATCCTGTTTAATGAAGGCACTAAGTCATGTCAGGGAGGGAGCTCTGGATGAACCAAGCCAGGGCTTCTGCTGGTCTCAGGCTTGGCCCCCATTATGATAGACAATTCAGTGGGAAAAATGAAGGTTTCATGGAATGTGCCCAAGAAAGAGCCAAGAGGAAAGCCCCAGGATGCTTCTGGCTTTCAAACCCAGCTCACCTCTGCCTCCAGCAGGGTGCTAGTCCCGCGTATGCACAAGGGCCTGCCTGTCTAGTGCACATTACAGGTGGGCGGCCTGTGAGGGGCCAAGATCCTCTCATATTCTCGTCGCTGTCTTCAATACGCCTATTGGAGAAGCGCCATGGTCTTCTCAGTACAACGATCCCACAACAGGCTCATTTTGCCGATATTTACCCTGCTAGAACTTGTCCTCAGCAGCAAGATAGACTGATCGGGACCGCTTGCCAAATTCCCATTTTACCTGGGGTTGACCCTGCAATTGAGCCCATTGGGAATAAGTAACTTTGCCACTGAGTTCTAATGTGACCAAGATCCCTCATGCTCTGAACCTTGGCTTTTTTAATCTACAAAGTGGGGATAATTATGCCCACCTAAAAGGGGTAGAGGGAGATCACAGAGGGGAATCCCTCGGATAACTGTAATGTGCAGTTCAGTGGTGGGGGCTGTGGTTGTACCCCGCCTGCCAGGCCCCCACAGGTCTTCCCTGCACCCTCTATCTCCTCCCACTACGTGTCCCCATACCCTTCCCCTGCATCCTTTCACGTGCTGTAGTGCTGTTGGCACCATAAGGCCTTATCCCTCCTTTTGAAGACACAGACAATAGTCATGTAGACAGAGAGATAACGGGCACACAGACCAATCTATGGGCCTTATACAAAGAGACACATTAAATAAATACTTAGTCACATTATAGGCAAATAATGAGGTCAGTGTACTCAGGAGTAACTTAGTAAGAATGGGCTTGTCTGTCCTTCCTGGCTGATTGAGTGTTCTCAGCAGAGTCTCCACAGCGTTTTCCAAACAAAGGAGTTAACCTGGAAAACACCACCTGCTTGGAGCTGAATTAGACAAGTGCCTTGAGGAAAGCCTTATCAGCACTTTCCCTCAGTCCAGCTTTTAACAGTGAAAGGGACTCACTCGGTAAGTTTCAGTGGATGTATTTTTATGAAGCCCCCAATGCAGAAGCTGTCTGCCCCAGAGCAGTGGAAGCTAAGCTGTGGTATGTGGGTCTTATGGAGCAGTTGGGGCTGCTAGGACTGTGGATTACCAGCCCGCTGATCCAGAAGGTCACCCCAGTTTTCTTTTTCCTGGACTCAATGTTCTCTCAAGCATGATTGAGCACGTCAAATAAAACTCAGAGAAAGCACAATTAATTAATGTATCGTCTATTTCCCATTCCCTATTGGGTGCCATGTTTTAAGAAAAAAATACGTGGCACAATTTTTAATGTATCTTGATAGCTTCAATTTCAAGTGTCTCTTGGGAATATGACTTCCGAAACAACCTGCACTCCGTGTGAGGGATCTTTGGAGAGTGTTGGCCTCGATTTTGCTGGCAAAACCCACGTCAAGGTAAAGAAGGACCACAGATAAAGAAATTAGCCAGGTGCAGCCAGCATGCAGTTTCCCTGGAGCAAGAGTCTGAAGGGGAGGTGGTTGGGATCCTGTGTGCAGATGCGGAATGTTGAGTTTGCTCTGCTGGCAGCAGGAAGCCAAAGACATCTTCAGGCAGGGGTGTAATGACCAGATTAACCCACAGAATGAAGGAGTCTCTTTATCTTGAATTGTCATATTTCCTCCCCTTGTCTACAACATGCCTGGAAGTTGTTCTCGAACTAGTCTCAGCTCAAAAACTGTACCCATGGATGACACTTATCCCACCACTGCCTTTGGAGGGTGTGCTGTGAGCTGTCTCTGCCTCCACAGTGCATTAGTGGGTAGACTCCTTGGATCCGAAAGAAGATGCTTCTGGGCCGTGGTGAAGAGCTGTCATGTCACGTTACCCATGCCACCAGGAAAAAAGACTCTTCTCGTGGTAAGCTGGCAAGTGGCTTAGAAATAACCAGTTCAATTCAAATGAGAAAACTGTGGCCCAGAGAATGCCAATAAGGATCTCCTCATCCAAGGTAAGGAAAACACTTCCACTGACATTTGCAAGCACCTCTATGTTACAAGTTTTATGTTGGGCATAAAAACAAAGAGGTCCTTGCCCTCACGGAGCTTATAGTCTGATAGAGGAGAGGAGCACATAAGTTGTGCTCCCCAGCTCCAGGTTTTGACACATCTGTCACTGGAAGCAGAAGTCTAAGCGGGTGATAGATGGAGCCGGTTGTTATGGGAAAGTAAGAAAGGAACGTTTGGTGCAACCAGAAGACCACAGAAGCCTTCCCAGAACTGGTCAGTGACCAGCCACCAAGGTGGCCCTGGGATTCTTGCTTCCTGGTACTCATGCCCTTGTGTAGTCCCCTCCCACGCTGAATCATGGCTGGCCTATGTGACCAATACAGTGTGCTGGAAGGGACGGCAGAGGTGACCGATGGCATTTGGGTTTCACTTTGGTTTCTTGGGTCACTCTGGGGCGAAGCAGTGCCCTGTCTTGGGGATACTCAAGTGTTCCTGGAGAGGTCCCCATGGAGAGGAACTGAGTCAACATCCGCTCTCCAGCCAGGTGAGCGGGTCCCGCAGTCCAGGTAAGCCGCAGATGACTGCAGCCCTGGCTGACGCCTGACTATAACCTCATGAGCCAGAATCAAATTCCTGATTCACGGAAGGCTTGACAATAAATAAAATGACTATTATTGTTTTAAGTCACCAAGTTTTAGAGTAATTTGTTGCATGGCAGTAAATAATGAACTTAGCACCTGTGTTAAGAATGCAGGTCTTCTCTTACCCAGCCCAGTAATCTCTTGACTGTACTCAATTTAGCACTATTTAAAAAAATTGTTTCTGATACCAAAAGCTAATCAAATAAATACTTATTCACTTCATATAAGGGAGTTTGACAGTCTATGATTCAGTAAGTATGATTTGATAAGATAGGTTGTGTTTAAAAAAATAAGGAGTAATTTGAGAAAATCTCCATGGGGTTCAGCAGAATATTAACTTTCTTTTCAGTTCTACTCATATGGAGGAGGTGGTATTTCAACAAGCACCCTTGCTTCAATCGGCTTCTTTATATGGTGGCATTTTGGCAAGAGGGTTTCTCTTCTGTGTGGTAGCATTTCTGAAATAGTTGCATGTGGGTTTTGTTGTTTGTTTTCTAAATAGTAGGCTTACAAAAACAGCTCCCTGTTTGGATTTGTAAAATAATCTACTTCAGCAGAAACCTAGAATGGTCATGTCAGTGGTTTTACACAAGAGATTTTTAGCACTAGGGATTTTATTATCAGACTATTCCAGTTTGGGGAGGAGCTTGCCAAGAGACTTCAACAAGGATGGAATCTGTGTGGAAAGAAAACTGCTTCTCACAGGTGTAAAGTCCATCGTAAGCAGACTCAGGTGCATAAACCAGTGAGGGGAAACTGAACTTGGCAGATGGAGAAGCTCACTTGGATCCCCAGGAGCAGGGTTTTAATCACAGTCCATGGAGAAGCATGTGAAGTTATTAGAAACCATTAGCACCTCATCAACCCAGCAGTCAAGGGCAGCTCTTGTTTTAACCTTGCACTGTAGCCTTTTGTTTTTTTCCTAGAACTATAAAGACAAGATTTTGGGAGTTACATGAGCAAAGCTGCTTGCTAAAGTTTCACTCTAAGGAGCTCGCTGGATCATAGCAGGAGGCAAAACCCAGCAAGCATGGTATCCCTGGCCTTAATTCTTCTCTCCCTAAATTTCATGGTGAGCAAATTGCTCTTCCAAAGAGATGTCTCGTGTCTCTAGTCTAACAGCCTGCACCACCCACTTCCCCTTCTCCAGTGCCCTCAAAAGGACAACTTAGGAGTTAGGAATGCTGGTTAGAGATGCCAGCCCCAGTCAACTGTCCATTTTCTCCACACTGATGCACTGTGGTGTGGAGGCAGGTCCACGGGCTCTGATTGAAATGAGGGCTCTGTCACTTACCAGCTGGATTATGTAGACAGGTGATTTAACCTCTTTGAAGCTAGCTTTTAATCTATCAATATGCTTGTCTTACAGTGTCATTGTAAGGATTAAATAAAAAATAATGGCTGCTGATTATTGAGTACTTACTATGTGCTAGGCATTGTTGTAAGCGCTTTATGAATATTAACCCATTTAATCCTCACAATAGCCTTATGAAGTAGGCACTTTCATTATCCCTAATTTACTGATAAGACAACCCAGGCACAGAAAGTAGGGTTCCCATGGTCACAGATTTAACAAGTGTCAGAGTGGGGCTCAAATCCAGTGGCCTGGCCCTAGTCCATTATCTTTTTTTTTTTTTTTTGAGTTGGAGTCTCACTCCATCGCCCAGGCTGGGGTGCATTGGCATGCTCACGGCCATCCCAGAGTTGGCCTGCTGGGCTCAGGCAATCCTTCCGCCTTAGCCTTCCAAGTAGCCGGAACTACAGGTGTGTGCTACCACACCCAGCTAATTTTTAAAATTTATTTATTGTAGAAATGAGGTCTCGCCAAGTTGTCCAGGCTGTTCTCAAACCGGTGGATTCAGGCAATCTCCTCACCTCAGCTTCCCAAAGTGCTGGGATTACAGGTTTGAGCCACCACATCCGGCCCGAGTGAGTTCATGATTTTAATACTGAACCGTAACATCTCCATGGCAGTATCAGACATTCATAATAATATGGGTCACTATTTTGCAGCGTGTATTTCTCAAGTTGTAACTGGTGTCATTGTCTGGGCCCTGCTGCCCTTGCTATCATTGGGAGGTTGGACCCAACCACCCCCACCACTAACTGATGATAGTCACAACTTCCTCCAAGTGCCATGACTTGAATTCTCTGACTCCAGCGAACATATTTTCTGAAGCCACCTGGCAGATTCAGGCACTGGTCACTTGATGTCAGCCAGGCAAGGACTCTAGTGCAGAGACAGGCAGGCAGAGAGCCAAGCTCTCACCCTGGTCATCTGCAGCTGTTATCAATAACGCCGGTGGCAGAGGATGTGGGTGTCAGCAGGAGCACTTTCATCGAGGGCTGAACAGAGGCTGTCAGCTGGAAACATAGCCAGTGCTCTCGGGCAATTCCTAACTTCCTATTAGGAATAAACAAAAAGCCCAATCTGAATTTCCCACTCAGCCTCTCGACTTGGCAGCCAGTTCCTAATAATGTCTATCACCTAAGATAGCAGAGATATTAGGCTGGGCTGCTGGACTAGAACAAAAAGGATGGGAAAGGCCATCCCCTCCCTGACCTCTGCTCCACAAAGCGACTGATCCTGTGGGAATCCAGATGCATTGGGGTTTTGGGGGCTGTAAGGGGACAGGGGTCAGGGTGTTGGGTGAGGGGAGGAATGAGCAAGAGGACAAAAGAAGGAAAGAATGCTGAGTGAGCAGAGCGGACAGGCTCAAGGACCCCTTCCTGTTTATGGTATTCTGGAAGTCGGGGCCCACCCTGGGCCCATGGACCAAGTCTGTCTTTGAGTGAGAGCCAGCCCTGACAGGCTGATGGGAGGAGGGATCAGGGAAATTCTGGGTGAGGATTTAGAGGCTACTCTCTGTGGGATTGAAATGGATGGCCCAGCTTGTGGCCGGGATGGGAAGGCTGTCTGCCACAGCACCCCCTTGGCTGCTTGCTGCTTTTGCCTGTGTCTGTGGGAAAGGACATCTCTGTGGACATGCTGGCTTTTCTAGGTCTGGCACACCACACCTGGCAGTAGTTGTTGGCGTATGGTGCCACAGTGATCAGCCGTCCAGGTGACAAAATACCTGTCTGACTTGACTTGATTTTTCTCCCCAAATGAAAATGATTTTCCATTGAGGTTTTGTGCCACAACATCACAAATATGGGGTTTTCAGGGCTGGCACTTAGAGACTCTTCTTACATGTGCTATGCTCACATTTTAGGTATATTCCTTCCCCTTAGGGCAGGGCTGAGGACATGACCTGCAGGACACAGTGCACAATTAGCTCATTAAAAGTTATTAGAAATTGCAAGATGGCAACAGTGGATCATTAAAGCAAGCCTGAGCCCCTTCTGAGCTCAGGGACCATGAATGTGGCCCTGCCTCTGGTTCTGCAAAACTGAAGTTAATTAGGGCAAAGATGGCACACATCAGGCTGGGCGCAGTGGCTCAAGCTTGTAATCCCAGCATTTTGGCAGTCCAAAGCGAGAGGATTGCCTGAGCCCACGGGTTCGAAAACAGCCTGGGCAACTTGGCAAGACCTCATCTCTACAAGAAATCAAAAAATTAGCCAGGTGTGGTAGCATGTGCCTGTAGTTCCAGCTACTTGGAAGGCTGAGGCGGAAGGATTGCCTGAGCCCAGCAGGTCAATGCTGTGGTGGCTATGAGCATGCCACTGCACTCCAGCCTGAGTGATGGAGTGAGACTCTAAAAAAAAAAAAGGCACACATTCATTTTTAGTCATGCTTAAATTTTAGAATAGTATAGTAGTGTATTAAAAGACCAAAGCATAGAGATTTTAATGAGTAAATTATTTTATTTATAAACATAGAGAAGACCTGAAACTCAGGAACTATGAACACCTCATCTGTGCACACCTTCGTGTTTCTAATCGCTACTGAACTACTTCCTTCCATCCCTGAGCTGCAATGATTCCCATCTCATGGGCGCCTCTGTGCTCTGAAGTGCCTTCCGCTAGTTGGAGCGGGGATCACTTAAGGATGCGACAGCTGTCATGTAACAGTGTCAACCAGAGCAGATCATCTCTCAGGGGAAGGGAGGTTCACCTCCCAGTTGTACAGCTAGAAGCCGAGGGACCCCCCGGAACCTGAGATCCCTAGGTTGACTTTGTTGCTCTGATGGTTCTAACCAAGATCGCCGGATTTAACAAATAAAAATACAGAGTAGCCTCAAGGAAATCTTGTTTATCTGAAATTCACAGGTAACCAGGTAGACTGTAGTGTTTCTGGTCCCTGACAGAAGCCTGGCTTCTCCATGTTGTACGTGTTTCAGAGCAGTGCTCTCCCCACCAGCGCCTCCCAAGCAGGCTTCCCTGGACTTGGCTCTGCTCTGCTCTGCCCTGCCCTGCCCTGCCCAGCCCTCTGGTGAGGAACTTCACAGACTTGTTGTTGGAGAAGCTATTAACCACCGTGGAAGACGCGGGGCCAGGCAAGACTCATCTCTGACTTGTGGCCAGCTCTGTGGGCCTCGCACATTCCTTCTCGGCTCAGCTCATCGCTGGCACCGGACCGGCAGCGGGGGAGGGCCAAGTACCGGCCTCACTCTAACCCGACCTGCAGGGTGGGTTTGGGTGCGTTGAGGTTGTGACTGTGGTTTGGGAATGCTGATTAGACAAGTTCTTCTCCTCGATTCAATCCCATTCCAAGTTTCCCTTTTGGAAATGTGCATGAAGGGTGTTGAGTGTCAGGAACGCGCACATTTCTTTATGAAATGTCATTTCATCCTCATGACAATGCCGTAAGGTGATTAATAGTGTCCCCGTTTTGCAGATGTGAAAACTAAGGTACTACTGTCTTTCTATTGTCAGGTTTTAAAGTTTAAGTTAAACTCTAGTCTCCTAAACCCAAGCCCATACTCTGTTATTGTATAGATTTGTCATTGGTCACCTAAGCAGAAACTTCTGAGTCCTTAATTGTTCATACCTCACTCTTTTTCCAATCTCATCTCTAAGTCCTTCTAATTTTGCCACTGAAGCTCCTTTGAATACTACTGTATTGATTTTCCTAGGCTGCCATAACAAGTTACCACAAACTGCATGGCTTAAAACAACAGAAATTTCTATCCCACAGTTCAGGAAGTCCAAAGTCAAGATGTCAGCAGGGTTGGTTCCTTCTGGAGGCTCCAAGGGAGGCTTTCCCATGGCTCTCCTGGCTTTTGGGAGACAAGCTTTGCCACTCCTTGGCTGGTAGCTGCATCACTCCAATCTCCACCTCGTGGTCACATGGCTGCTTACCAGTGTGTCTCCGTGTCTCTGTGCATCTGAATCTCTCTTTCCTTTCTCTCATAAAGGCATCGGTTACTGAATTTGGGGCCCACTCCGATTCAGTATGTCCTCATCTTAACTAATTGCACCTTCAAAGACCCTATTTCCAAATAAAATCCCTGAGCTTCTGGGGCAACACGAATTCTTGGGGGAATGCCATCAGCCCACTACGAGTGGGATTCTTCTAGTCCAAACTCTCGCCTTCACTGCCCTTCTGCCTCAAGGCTTTCATCTCTCCAATTCATCCATGACTCAAAAAGTTGCTTTCTGAGAAGCAAATCTAACCATAGCCCTCCTCTGCTTAACATGGTCACATTCTCTATAGTCTACAGCGGGGGTTCTCAAACTTGAGTGGGCAAAAGGATCGCCTAGAGAGCTTCTAAAACTCATGTTAGAGGGCCCCATCCCAGAGTTTCTGACTCAGTAGGGCTGGGGTAAAGCCTAGAATCTGCATTTCAACAAGCTCAAGATGACTCTGATGTTGATGGATCACAGATCATGTTGTGAGAAAGGCTATAGGAAAAAATTCAAAGTCCTAACGACATTTAGAGTCCTCAAAATCTGGCCCAATTTCTATTTTCAGTCGCATCTCATTCCATTCTCCAACCCCAGCAAGAAACTAGTATGGAGCCAACTGTGCCATTCCTGCCCCTGCGTCCGTCCCTTCCACACATGCCCGGGTCGCGGTGAGGCAGCCGAGGATTGGGACTCGCAGTCCTGACTGGGCACTTGGCCTTCCCAGGCCTCAGGTCCCTCAGTCATAGAACAGAATGGCACTCTTCCCATCAGACTGTTGTGAGGAGAATTACCAACTGTGAAGTGCTGGGGACAGAGCCTGGCTCATAGAATGGGCCCAGTGAAAGTTAACCATCATAATTTCTTACTTTTATAGTTTTGCCATTTTGCCTACTGTTCCTGGGACTTTTGTTCTCTCCTTTTTGTCACCTGGAAAAAAATTCTTCCATCAAATCCAGCGGAAAGGCCATCATCTCTGCAAAATCTTCTTACACTCTCTCAGGTGCCAAATTAATTACTATCTTGTCCATTCCCCTGTAATTATTGCTTTGTGTTCTTTGTTCCCATTGTCACATTGTGCAAAGTAATTGCCCATGTTTTTATCTACATACATGAACTGCTTGAGGGCTTAGTAGGATGCCTGGCATATTTTGTAATTAAGCTCCTCATCTCCATTCTTCGTTCTGTGAAATTGAACATTCAACTTATTATTTTTCAGTTGAATGTTGCAAGATTTGTCTTAATCTGATTCAGTATTGCGCTATTAAATCAGCCCTTCTTGACTTCCACCACTCTCCTGTTCTCTCTCCCAGGTGCCCCAAGTTTTACGCTGTGGTCAGTGTGCAGCGACTCATCTGGCTGGATTATTTTGCATTCCAAAAGCTTATTTAGGAACTAGGCCTTACCGCCCACTCATAGACATAGCCCTTAATTCTGGTGTCAAGAATGTTCTTCCTCTGTTCCGCCTACAGAAGCCATAGGAAGGCTGCCAAATGTAACGCTTTAAATAGTTGCGTCTGGGTTTCACAAGGAAATCTGGCTCCTTCCAGTGGATGCTAGGAGCTTGTCTGATGGTTCAGGCCAGGGAAACTAGCTACCTTGGCCCAAAGAATCATCTCCTCTCCTTGAGAACATTATCCCAGGACCACTTTGTGCAATAAATGGGATTATCATGGGTGTATAGAAATTTTGAGACTTGAAAAACTATATGTACTTTTCAAAATAAAATTACAAAATCAAAATTGATTCATTAAATTAAAATGTCTACAAAATGTAATGTGACTCCAGTTGGTCAACTGCCTCTGAACTCAATTCTTACGTGGTTACATATGTTATATTTCACATGGGTGAGAGAACGTTTTAATAACCCTTTATATGGTGTGTGGTCTCCAAAGGCAGAAGTGCCTGATGTTTGTGAAGTCTCAGAATGGCCACGTGTTGTTGGCCATGAGTGAGCTGGTAGCTCCAAGCAGAGACATGCGGGGAGTGGGAAAGGAGGACACTCATCTGGACGGTCCGATCCAGAGACTCGCATGGGGTAACAGCAAAATTGTCCTGCCGCCTAGGCTTCTGACACATGTTTAACATATGAAAGAGCTCCTCTAGACAGCTGCTTCTCAACTTTTGGCACCAAGGTCCAGGCCAATCCTGACCAAGTCAGAGGGGGTGGCAGAGGCCCACAGTCACCAAACTCAAAGGACCTGAAACATACATTCTTTTCATTTCATCAACAAATATTTATTGAGCCCTAACACGTGACTAGCACTGTGCTAGCACTGGAGGATACAGCAGTGAACAAAACAGGCAGCATCCCTGCCCTCAGGGGGCCTACAGGCCAGTTATGAAGAAAACCTTGAGCAGCTAGTCACCAGGGGATGAAAGGTCACCCAGGGAAGTGCAAGGTGGCATGGGTACTTGGCAGAGAGGTGAATCTAATACAGGATCAGGGAGGACTTCTCAGAGGAACTGTGTGTGCTGACTGAGGGTGAGCAGAAGTCAGCCCTGTGCTACCTTCACCCAGCGCGGGATGCCAGGAATGGGCATCCCGTGTGCCACTATTCTGCAACCGATCTGGTGGGTCCAACATCACCTCCAAATCCTGGCCACAGTTTCCTGATTTGCTTTACATTCTGGGTGTCACAGCATCTGCACTGTGGCCTGTCCCGATGGCCTGTGCAAAGGTGTGATGTTGCCACCACCCGCACCCAAGCACCAGAACACCACACACCTGCCACCCCATCCACCTCCTCAGAAGTCAGCCCAGGGCAGGTCACATGCTTGCGTGCCACTCTTCTTGGCCTCAGGGACTACAGGAGCCACCCTATTACAGTCCTCCCATTTCCCTGTGGCTCAGGCCTAAGGCTCAGTCATACCACGTGGCAGCTCCCACAAGAACGCTGGAGTCATAGACCAATGTTCCCCAGACTAGGGAATCCAATGACTACTGAAAATACAAGGAGACCCAGAAAAACCACAGAATTTCCTCTTTATGTATTATTTTATAATATTATTTATTACTCAGGACATTTCTTCTGCAAATCATGATGCAACCTTCTTAAAACGTCCAGATAAAAACTTTGGTCAACCAAACAGTAAAAAACGTCCTGAGTTGTGGCAAACAGGTGACTGGTTGTTCTTCCACCATGACAATACACCTGGCACGCAATTGTAGTTGTGCTTCTCCCAGACTTTAAAAAAATAGCCTAGCTTTGGGTTAACAGGAAAGTTACAAAGATAACCTGGCATTCTTGTGCAGCCACCACCCAGCCTCCCTTGGGCTAGCTTCCCACATTCCCGTGGTGCGTACCTCACAACTAAGAAGCCAACTGGCACCTCGCTGTGAACGAAATTCCATTCTTTCTCCAGATTTCACTAGTTCTTTCAGTGCCCTTTTCTGCTCAGGATCCTATCCAGAGAACCACGTGGCACTGAGGTACCCTTAGCCTCTTCTGCCTGTTTCTGACCATCTGACTCTCCTTGTTTTGATGAGTTTGGCAATTTTTAAATTTTAAAAATTTTTTTGAGTTGGTGTCTCACTCTGTCACCCAGGCTGGAAGGCAGCGGCATGCTTCCAACCACCACAGCCTCGACCTGCTGGGCACCAGCGATCCTTCTGCCTCAGCCTTCTAAGTAGCTGGAACTACAAGCACACGCTACCACACCTGGCTAATTTTTGATTTATTGTAGAGACGAGGTCTCCCCAAGTGCTGGGATTATAGGCTGAGCCACAGAGCCCGGCAGAGCTCGGCAGTTTTAAAGAGCACTGGCCAGGTGTTTTGTTGACTAGCCCTCGGTCTGCACTTGTCTGATGCTTCTAGACTAAGGCTATGAATTTGGGGGAGGAAGCCCACAAAGGTGCAGTACCATCCTTAACACAGTGGGTCAAGACCACACGCCATCGACGGGACTCATCCCTGGTGTCAATTCTCCCAATCACCTGGATGGAGGATCAGGGTCCTCCATTATCAAGTTCCACCCCCTTCCCAAACTGTACACTCAAGGGATGAGGGGAAGGAGTCACGCTTTCTCCTGGGGGTGGGAGCGCCAACATACACTATGTAGAGTCTTCTGTTGGGGAGATCCCAGACATTAAAAAAAAATTCTTCTTCTTCTTTATTTTAATAACTTTAAGTGGTACAGATGGACTTTGGTCTGAGCCTTAATTGTACACACCACTCCTTCCTGTGCCCATTGTATGTGTTAGGTAATTTTCCATACCTCCATCCCTACCTTCTCCCCCTTCTCCAGTGTCCATTATACCATTTTCTATGTCTTTACAGATCCTTAGTTCAGCTCCCACTCATAAGTGAGAATATGTGGTGTTTGGTTTCCCAAAAATTCCCTCCAGCACTTACTAGAAGGTTAGTTGTGCTGAACGTGTGGATTTTGTGGTGCCATAGACCTCAAGTCAAGCATCTCCTGCAGCCAAACCCTGGAACTTTCTAGTTCCTTGGTATTAGGAGGAGCAGTTTAGACATGCAGAGTGCAGGGCACATGTATATAAAAATATAACCACTGTGTAAAATCAGTGAGTCATTCAAAAATGATTAGCAAGTACTTGCAAATGCACAGCCCTCTGCTGTGTGCTGAATGCAGAGTGGCAAGTAAGACTCAGTCCAGATCCCAGGCATGGCCGGGTGGGATGACACGCAATTCAACACAAATCTCTAGACACCTACTGTCAGCCCAGTGCTAGGAACCAGTGAAGCAGCAATTACAAGTGCGATGAGCAGTAAGATAGAAAGTTCCAGGTGCTGTCAGGGGAGCAAATTTAGAGGGGTCAGTGAAGTCCTCTCTGTGGATGTGAAGGATGGGCAGAAGCAAGGCAGGTGTACAGGGTGCGGGGTCCGGGGAAAAAGCTTCCCAGGCAGACAGAAACCAACTAGTGTCAAGAAGGACATCTGGAGGAACTGAGAGAGGTTTAAACAGGAAGAAGACTCTGCTTCCTGGAAACATCACATGATAATTTAGTCATATGGAATGGTTCTACTTTCTTAAAATAAGCTTTTTCTATACTATTTAAGACTTAGAACTCAGTGGTGTTTTGACAAGTGATTTGTGCTTTAAGTATTCTGCTACGTTTATATATATGCACGCATAAAGTTCACATGTTTCAGAACTTAAAAGCTAAAACTGATCATGTGTATTAGAGAGGAGTATAGAAATGACTGGCAGGTATTTTAGTGCAAGCTGAGGCCGCCCCAGATCCCCATCTGGGTGAGGCTCTCCTCTCCCCAGATGCCAGAGAAGTGCCTGCTGAGGCTCAGTCAGACCTCCCCAGGGTTGTCCTGTTCCGAGGGGAGCTGCCCACACCTGCTCTGCCCCTGGCTGATACAGAGCTGCCACGGCCTGGCTGCTGGTCTTGATCTCAGGCGACATGGCAGGCCACCCAGCCTCAGAGCTCCCAGTCACAACTGCACCATGGTTCAGCTTGCCCCTCTGTCCTGTGCAAGGCCTCTCACAGCCAACTAACATGACTCGTGATGTTAGGCCTCATGATAGTGCAAAACCCACATGCATTCAGTAGAGCCTGGACTTCGAGTACCAGCGCAACCACGCGGCTTTTCACTTTCAGTACAGTATTTAGTAAATTGCATGAGATATTCAACACTTCATTATAAAATAGCCTTTTGTTAGATGATTTTGTCTAACTGTAGGCTAAGGTGAGTGCTCTCAGCATGTTTAAGGCGAGGCTGAGCTATGATGTTCAGAAGGTTAGGTGTACTAAATGTATCTTCAATGTACAATAATCTCAGCTTGCAATGAGTTTATCAGAACATAAGCCCGTTGTGAGTCAAGGACAGCTGTATTGCTTCTGAGAATGCTCCCCAATAAACCAACTGCAAGAACAGCTCTATCTCTGAATCAATTTCCTAGGAAATTTGACCTAAAGCAGATATACACTGTATGAGTATCTGAAACAAAGTATCACAAACAGGGTGGCTTAAAACAATAAAATTTGTGTTTTCTCTCCATTCTGGAGGTGAGAGGCCCCAAATCAAAATCTCAGCAGGGTCCTGCTCCTCATGAAGCCTCAGAGGGAAATTCTTCCTTGCTTCTTCCAGCATCTGGTGGCTCCAGGTGTCCCTTGGTTTGTGGCATCATCGCTCCAACCTCTGCCTTCGTCCTCACATGATCCTCTCCCCTGTGTCTGTCTGTTGCCCTTTCTCTTCTCTTCTAAGTTCTTGTCATTGGATTTAGGGTCCACCCCAATCCAGGATGATCTCATCTTGAAACCTTTAACTCAATTACATCTGCAAAGACCCTTTCGTCAAATAAGATCATACTGTTTATACATTCTGGGAGGATGTATGTTAAGGGGAGCCACTATTTAACTGATGACATGCACCAAAATATTTAAGTGATTATATCTCAGGGTAGCGATGGGAGTAAAAGGTGTTATACATATTCTTCTTTGTTTATTAAGATACCTGCTTTGTGACTGGAGGGGAAAAGGCAATGGCCACAGATACGCTGAAAGACTCTTTTGTTACGAAATGACTAGCTCCCTTTTCTTGAAAAAAGTGCAATTTTAATACATCATTGGGTTTACAATAAGTATGTGAATCTCTAAGTTATCTCCTAGCCTTTTCCCCCCAAAATCTGGGAGCTAAACCCAGAAGTGAGTAAAGCAGTAAATAACCAAGAGCAAAAGTTGACATAAGAGTAAATGCCAATATAAGAGCCAGTCCAGGAGAACAAGCCTCGGGCTAGGAGCAAGGTACGGCTGCCACACTAAACCCAGGACCTCTTAAGGGGCTCCAGTGGTCTCAGATTAATAGCATCATCCTGGATCTAGACAGAAGCAAATGCAAGCAGTCTCCAAAGGAAGCCATTCCCAGTTTAGGGCCATAGCATTCCCACATATTAAGATCAAGTTGACTTATTGATATAAGCTGACATGCAAAGATCACCAAACACACAAGGACACAAAGCCACCATGTACAAGAACCAGCAGAAGGAACAGACTAAAAAGTATTTTAAAAAACAAGAATTTTGCAAGGTTGCTGAATATAAAATCAATATACAAAATTTAATTGTATTTCTAGGCACCATCTACAGACAGAAATTTAGTGGATTTTTTTTTCTTTTTAAAAGATACCATTTGCAAGGCAACCAAAGTAGTATAATTCATAAAATCTAAGACACCATCCGTGAAAAGATGCTTCATTACTGTATGCACCCATAAGAAAGAAAAAGAATGTCAATTACAATTGCAAGATGCTATCAATCATAAGACACAATCCAGATGATAGGCAAAAGTAAGAGAACTGTGTAGAGAAAAGTATAACTTTATTGAAAGGTGCTAAAGAAGGTCTAAAAAGTCAAGAGGTAATCTGTGTTCATGCAGGAAAAAACTCAATATCATAAAATGATCAGTTCTCCCTAAACTGATCTATCAATGCAATTGAGCCAATGGAATTCCCATCACAATCCCAACATAACTTTTTTGAGATACTTGACAAGATAATTCCAGAATTTAGATGAACCATAAGGTATTAAGAGTATCTGATAACCTCTGAAGAAGAAGAATAAGGAACAGAAGCTTTCCCTGCCAGATATAATTGATTTATTATAATGTTATGATTAAAAACAAAACGCAGCAATGCCAGGATTTAAAAAATTGGTCATGGAACAAACTAGAGAGACCAGAAATAGAACTGTCATTTATGGAATTTCAATATATGACTGAGGTGAAGTTCCAAATCTCTGAGAAAAGGTGGGACTGGTAAGTAAGTGATGATAAGATGATTGGTGGATAACAAGGAAAAAAATTGGACCCTTACTTACCCCACACTCAAATATCAGCCCTTAATGGATTAAAGACTTAAATGTGAAAGACAAACTCTTAAAAATTTTAGGAAAAAATATCTTTATGACTTAAGAATCTAAAAAGATTTGTTGAAATAGGCACAAGTAGCCCTAATCCTAAAAGGTCAAGAAATTAAACTACATGAAAATTAATATACTATGAAGAAAAGACAAGCACCAAATGGGATGATACACATATAATCAATAAAGGACTGATTTCCAGAATATATAAGGGATCTCTACAAAACAACACCCAAAAAATGACATAACAACCCAGGAGAAAGAGTGAGCGAGAGACATAAACAGGCATTTCACAAAAGGAGAAACACAAATGTCTCATAAACATATGGAAAGGTTCTCAGCCCCGCTAGCAAAACCAAGGTAGGCCAGGCCATTTTAGACCATCCCAGGCCATATTCATGCTTCTTTTTGGAGAGCCAATCTTAGAATATTTCACATGCCATAATGCATCCACATCCCACATTAAATTCATTCTTTTGCTACATATTTTTGAGCATTCTATGTGCCTGGGATGTATTGCTGAACAAAAGTGATGAGGATCCCTGCTGCTGAGTTTACATTTGAGTGGGCCATAGACAACACACAGAAGTAGTTGAACTATGGTATGGAGTGAAGGGGTATCAGCTAAGAACTGTATAGAGGACCGACTCCTCTCAGAGATCTTTGTGGGTGGGGGGATGTGGGGAGAGAAGCCCTTGAGGACGCCTTACCCAGCCCCCTCCTACTCAGATATGATAGCCAGTAGGGGTAGGTGGGCACACTTCATCTACCTCCCACCATCCTCCGCCGTCCAACCCAGTGAAGAGGCCCATGTCTCCCAGACTCACTAGAAAAAAACCTTTCAGAGGCTAGTGTCCTTGGATGCCTTGCTGGGTGGCAGGAGAGGAGCCCGGCTGCTGAGATGGAGCACCAGTCACCCTCAAAGACACAGGCTCACGATGCTGGCAGGAAGCAGGCATTTTCTGAAATATAGTCCTATAAGGCACACTGCTGCACTAGGAAAAACTTATGGCAGTTTTCTGAATTCTGTGAGTGTAGCTTACATGCACATATTGGGTGGGGACCTATCTCTTGGGAGCTACAAAACAATCCAACAAGTGAGGGACCCTGTGTGTAGACTGGCCCAATGACGGTGCCGCTGGAGCAGAAGCTGCTGGGAAGGCGCTGTAGGCCAGTGATGGACACAGCCCTTTGGAAGGCCACTTACAATGGGACTGCTGTGATGCTGACCTCTTTGTCAATGTCCCCAGCTTAGGAGACTGGTCATGGAGCCCCAGCCACCAGCAGCTGGCCCCATAACTCCAGGGGCCTTGGCTCCTCTGTGGCTTTCCTTGTGCTCACTTTGGCTCATCTACCCGGGCCCCACTGTGGCCTGTGGGATTGGTCCCCAGCCCTCCCTAATCACTTTATTGCCCCCCAACCTGCCCATCCTAAGCTCCTGCCCTAGACAGAGGATCAACCCATTTCTTCCAGGTCTGCAGGGACAAAGGCGCTACCACAAAGTCCCCAGAGGGAGGTGCCCGAGTGGCTCCTCTTTCTTACTGGAATGTGACCTCTCCTTGCAATTAGAGACCACACAGAATGGGGAAGCAGGAGCAGGACAGCCCCTCTAGCGGGAAAGCCCACTCGCCTTCACCACAAAGAGCAGCTGGGGCCTGCATTCCAGCCTACCTGTTTAAAACCCCTGGCCTCCCTCAGGGATGATCGCAGCCTCTTTTTCCTTTGACTGCCTCCTAGGCCAAATTCAAGGTCCTAACCTTGAGACAAGGTTCATGTCTCTGGGGACGCCTGACCTCTAAGAACAAACTGCCAAGGCACGTTACTCTTGAGGTTCCTGTGGCAGAAAAAGACATTTTATAAAGGCTTTTGAGAAAAAAAAATCAAACAAACCAAAACCAAGCAGGAAGTCAGACTCCATCCTCAAAGACACGCGCTTTTCCCAGGAGACCCGCCCTAGAGAACTGGCAGGAGGGACTGGGCCACCAGAGCAGGAGGGAGGGTGTGAAGGGCCTCTGGAGGCATGAGGGAAGCAGGTACTCTGCTACAGTCAGCAGCAAGAGCAGTGTGCCGCCCGGTGCATGGGAGGTGGGAAGGGTGGTGTGCAGCCAGACCCTCCGCTGCAGCTCCCTGGAGTGCAGGGAACCCCGTCCAGACAGCCTTTCCTCAAAGGAATGCAGAAGCCTGTCACCACCCAAGCAGTCTGTGCCCCCACACCAACAGGACAGCTCGGCCAGGGGTGTGGGTTTTTTCTATTGTAAGTCTTTCTGCAAGGTCACTTTCTAGCTATGATCCACACTCCTAGCAACATCATGTTTCCAGAATCATCTTGTTCCCAGGGCCAAGTCAGTGGGGGAAGAATTTTTCCAGCCACACCTCTGGGACTGGCCCTGGAGCTGGGGTCTGCTGGTTTCTTTTCTTTCTTCCAGGCATTTTGAGGTCTTGCCCGGGAGCTCAGAGATCTGCCCAGGCCTCTAATCACGGCTGCTTCTTTGTTCTTCAGGCAGTGACCTTTATTGACACCATCTCCACCCCCCAACTATTTGAATCTCCCATTCTTTTTCCTTTTCTGCGTTGGAGTGAAGGGCTTTACTCTCTCGGGCCTAATCCTGCCACTCTTGTGTGTGACTAGCTCCCTCCCCGCCCCCTTGGCGCAGGCAAAGAGGAGGGGGCCTATTTGCCCATTAGAGGGTCTGCGCCCCTCATCGGCAATCAAAGCGCAGACTATTCCTCCGGGTGATTTCCTGCCCTGAAAGTCCAGCCGGGAATACAAGCCTCTTCTGTTCCCTTGCAGCCCCCGGTCTCTGGGCCTGGGCTTCCGTGAGAGGATTTACGATATAGAAAGCAGTAAGTGGTCTTTCCGGGTGGCAGCGTCTAGTGGGAAAGCAAGCCCCATTGTTGTTCAGACAATGACTCCCTGGAGAAGAAACAGCATCCCGAATGATGGTGCTCAGCGGCTGCCTGTGGCTCAGGGTGTGCAGAGGTGACACAGCCCGTGGATGGTGGCCTCACTATCCTCAGAGCACCCCCCGGGGCCGGCAGGCCGCTTTGGCTGCCTGACTTCTGAAGTTAAAAGGCACATAATTATGGTATTGTTTGGCTGCCAAGAATTCTGGGTTAATCTCAGTTTTATTTTGACTGCTACCTAAAATAGCCTATCCCCAAGGACAGCAGCAAAGGCCAGGAAGCCAAAAACAGAAAGGCAGACCCGAGAACCGGGCAGCCTCTCACTTGGGAGTTCTGGGGAGGCCATGAATGCATGTTGGCACTGGGAGCCAGGGTCACTCACCTGCTCCCTTTCACAGGTCTTTCCTCAGGCACGGGACCCCTGCCTGAGTCTGGGAAGCTGTGGGTGGCCAACCCCCAGCCACCTGTTGTCCCTGACACACACAGGCAGTCCCTGAGAGCTGTGGAACTCTGCTTCTGTGGTTTTGGGGAGACAGGGCAAGTAATAATAATCACTGTCATCCCTGAGCACTTATGACAGGCCAGACGCTGACTGAGGTGCTCGTACATGTAGTAACTCCTCAAGCCTCACAGTAAGTCCTCGTGTAGGTGCCTGGGTACTCTTCTAAGCTGCCCAGAGCCCACAGCTAGCTGGTGGTAGAGACAGAATTAGAACCCAAGGACTCCCTGCTCCCGAGGCTGCCTCCCCTGCTTGTCATAGGCCACTCTGAGGTGAATGGTGATGGTGCTCACAGGCTTGGCAAGATCAGCATCTGTTGGAATCGAGAGAGATGCATTCAGTCCCTAAGTGGGGGCTGCCAGAAGAATGGGCCTAAGGGGTTGGGGTTCCCTTTGGAGAAAAGGCAGAAGATGTGCCTCAAGAATTCTCCGTCATACTCAGGTCAACAAACATTTACCAAGGACCCCACTCTGTTCCTACATCCTCTGGGCCTCTGGGACTTGGATCTCTAAGAAAAGTGCAGTGACATCACCAGTAGAATACAAGGTCATACATACTCTTAGAAAGGAATCTTCCTGAGTGTAGTCAAGGAGGGCTTCTCAGGGAGGAGACATTTGGGTTAGATTTTAAAGGATTCTAGGATTCCTCTGGATAGACAAAGTGGAGATGGACTTTATTTATTTATTTATTTATTTTTAATTTTTTTAGATGGACTTTATTTATTTATTTATTTATTTATTTTTAATTTTTTTTTGAGTTGGAGTCTCACTCTGTCACCCAGACTGGAGTGCAGCGGCCGCTCCCGGCCACCGCAGCCTCGACCTGCTGAGCTCCGGTGATCCTTCCACCTCAGCCTTCTGAGTAACCAGAATTACAGGTATGCGCTACCACACCCGGCTAATTTTTTGATTTATTGTGGAGATGAGGTCTCACCAAGTTGCCCAGGCAGGTCTCGAACCCGCGGGCTCAGGCAATCCACTCACGTCAGCCACCCAAGGCA
>CAUYQG010190751.1:0-41609 GCA_963574415.1 Tarsius wallacei | reverse complement strand
TGGTAGCTCACACTTGTAATCCCAGCACTTTGGGAGGCCAAGGTGGGTAGATTGCTTGAGGCCAGGAGTTTGAGATCAACCTGGGCAACATAGTGAGATCTCATCACTACAAAAAAAATTGACTGGGCATGATGGCACATACCTGTAGTACCAACTACTCAAGAGACTGAATCAGAAGGCTCTTCTGAGTCTGGGATGTTGAGGCTGCAGTGAGCCATAAGCATGCTACTGTACTCCAGCTTGGGTGACAGAGTGAGACTCTGACTCAAAAAAAGAAAAAGAAAAAAAAAGGTGATACATAAAATGTTTTTCATAGGATTATACCATTTATATAGAAATATGATGCGTAAATTCACAACAAAAACTTGCAATCAACATATATCAAACTTTGAGCACTAATCATCTGTGAATGTGAGATTATAGTTTATTTTTACTTTCTTCTTTATGTATTTCTAATTTAATTTCATGTTCAAAAATAGACTATTATTCCTTTTTAAAAGAAAACAATAAGCATATGTCCAACAATTCAATCTATTTAAATGAAAAGAAAATCAAGAAGTAGAAATACAAGGTAATGCACAACTAGAGAAAATATTCACTTCCCAAATGTCATCCTCAGGCACAGAACCGTGGGACCTCTGATCTTAACACTAGCTGCTCATTCATATACTTGCTGTTAAAATTCTCTGGTCCAGTGTGTTTTCCTCCACGGCATGGTCTCCAATTGATGGTAGTATGGGATACAGATGGCAAACTTTCAGCTGTATTGTAGCAGTGCTAGGAGGTCAAATATTTAGAATAAAGTATTCCTGTTTCCATGAAGCATGAAAAGAGGAACGTCTGTCATGAGGAAGAAAAGAACATCATCTGAAATAGAAGTCACAGCAGCCCCAGAGTTTGTCTCACCACAGAGTGTCCCTGGGACAGTAAGAGCTCCAGAAAGAGAGTGAGAAATGGTCCACAGTCCTCTTTCACAGCACAAACAATGGGATTAATTAAAGAAAATGGGCTAGGCATGTTGGCTTGTGCCTGGAATTCCAGCACTTTGGGAGGCCAAGGCAGGAGGATTGGTTGAGCCCAGGAGGTGGAGGCCAGGCTAAGCAATATAGCGAGACTTTGTCTCTTAAAAAAAAATCCAAAAATGTGCTGGCGTGGTGGTTCTGTCCTGAAGTCCCATCTACTCAGGAGGCTGAAGTGGAAGGATCACCAGAATCCAGGAAATTGAGACCGCGGTGAGCCATGATTGTGTCACTGCACTGCAGCCTGGGTGAGAGTGAGACTCCAACTCAAAAAAATAAAATAGAATAAAATAGATGAAATAAGAGTGAAAATGTTTTTTACTCAATAATGATAGCTTGTTTTATACAAATAATATTTGGCAGGGATTAGCTCTTCTTTCATCAGTGATTGATTTTTTTTTTTTGAGTGAGCGGCTCACTGTGTCGCCCAGGCTGGGAGTGCAGTGGCATGCTCGTGGCCACCCCAGAGTTGATCTGCTGGGCTCTGGCAATCCTTCCGCCTCAGCCTTCCAAGTAGCCAGAACTACAGGCGCGCGCTCCCATGCCCGGATAATTTTTTGATATATTGTAGAGATGAGGTCTCACTAAGTTGCCCAGGCGGGTCTCGAACACCTGGATTTAGGCAATTCTCTCGCCTTGTCTTCCCAAAGTGCTGGGATTACAGGCTTGAGCCACTGTGCCAGGACCTGATTAATTCTTTTTAGCAACAATTTATAATTAGTTTTGTGAAAAATTATGGCTGCATTGTAAGAATTTTAAAAATCAATTAAATATGTCAAATTGAATATTATCAGGGGATATATATAGTACACATGGTGCAGTTAAGTAAAATGAGATGACTGGAGCTCCACCCTGGAACCCTTCCCACTGTCAAAGCTAACTGTAAGTCAAGTTCAGACTGCAAAGCAATGAACACCAGGGGAGTCTTCCATAGAAGAAGAAGGATAGGACAGGGAACCTAGGGATAGGCAAGCTCATAAGTCTAGACAGACAAGTCTGGTGTCAGAGAAGCCAGATAGAAAGTAGTAGGGCCCTAGACTCATGTGAGAAGGGGTGGGGATGTCCAGAAGACTGACAAACAAGAGAGAACCTCACTCCTAAAGGACAGGCTCAGAAACCGCTAAAGCAAAAACCTAAATTGTAATAGCTGTGCCCCATGATCATGGAAGAGTTAGCATCTCAAGTGACCTGACGGCATCAAGCTGTGACCCTGCTGCCTATCTCAGGTCCTCACTGGTCTTGAATGCTGTGTGTAGGAGCTGGGAAAGGGGAACACTGAGACTGCAGCTGAGGGCCAAGGAGCCTCAGCTTTAGGGAGGAGGCGGACGACAGTTTGAGTGTCTTTGGAAGTAAAGGAGAAAAAGCTATTTATGATGCATGCATGCAAAAGTAGAAATGCAGAGAATTGGCTAAAGAAAGGATAACATCATAAAAATGAAAGTCTCCCAAAACAACAGGGTCCTTCAAGCAAAATCCTTGATAGCAAGATCATGGACGTCTCTCTGTCCATCTTGGTTGCGTCTGCAGCCAGCTGCTGGCCATGCATGTGGCAGTCAGACCAGAGCATTCCACATTGCCAGACCTCTTCCAACTGCACTGGGCTGGAATGTGTGCTGGATGGAAGGCTGGCCAGATTTTCCTGCTGGAGCCACAAAGTGATGGTTCCAGGGCAAAGCGTGAAAGCCGTTTGGCAGTGCCAACATTCCCATCTGGGGGTCATTTGCAAATGTGCCCATACACCGTGTGTTAACTTTCTGAAAAGGTATGCACTTTGGCTGTGTGAAACAATGCCTTCCTTTTATTCCCAAACAGATATCTGCAAGGATGGAAGGCCACCTATCCCCAGATGGCCTTCCTCGCAAACTGCTCACGAGAAAATTCCTTGTGGTCCCCAAATTTATCGGAATATACATCCCCCTGTGGATGAGTCCTAAAACAGAGTTTTGTTGGATCTTACTGCGGTGATGTAAATTAATAGTTGACCTTCACAGGCATGGGACAAGGGTAGAAATCATCCCTTGGTCCACTGGAGGCAGATGCACAATTTCGTCTTTCTCTTCTCCACCCTTCTACATGTTTACTTTATCTTATGTGAAATGTAGATTTACTGAGCCCCAGGACAAACACATAATTGACTACTCCCTCATCCCTTCTTTTTATGTGTAAAATGTAAATTTACTGAGCACTAATCAAAATCTTCCCAAAAGTGTAAACTTTGTCTCATTGTCTACCCTCCACCCATTCTGTTTTTCTTTTTCCTCCTTCCCATCCTCCCCACTCTTTCCCTTTTAAGCACTGAAGTCAGCAAAACTCACTCCGGAAAAAATAGGGACCACAGATGCTGCTGTGACTTGTGATTTTTTTCCCAGGTACATCCTAAGCCTTTGTAAAATAAACCTCAAAATCAATGGAGACATGCCTCAGTCATTTTTCTGTTTACAAGCACGTGATGACATGTGTGCTCATAAATACACAGATGTTACCTATTCCAAAATACTTCACAGTATTGCTTATCCTTCTCAGAGTAAGCCCAAATTACTTGTGAGCATTTCTCAGAAAAGATGCTTCTCTACATGAGTACAGGAGTGGGTTGATCTTCTCCTAGAAATTCTCACCAGTATCTCCATGGGGCCACTGTCTTTTGAAAATAGCACATTATATTTTTCACAATATTACATTGGGAAGAAATTTTAAAGCCTATTGTCATCTCATCAGTGACAGAAAATAAAAGTTAACAAAATTCTGACAAGAAATTTTAGTCTGGTGGGCAAGGTTTGACTCTCTCTTTGTGATGTCATTTGCTTGGCGAACAGTGTTCTCACTCCAACTACCTCCATTAGACTGGAAGTCCCTTGAGAACGGGGAAGGAGCAAAAATAATACTCTCTATGTTCACACAGGCCTTACGAGGTGTTGAAGAGTTTTCACTGCTGAATACAGCATGATGGAATGGGTAGCTGCACAGAGACGGTCCACAGATTACCTGCGTTCCTAACCTGTCTGCACCAGGACAAAACTGCATGACTTTGGGCTAGTACCCTTATCTATCACGTGGTAACAGCAGTATTTCCCCTTCTAAGGGTTATTGCGAGGGTTAAGTGAATTTTGTATAGCAAACAGTAGTGTTAAAAAAAAAACTTTAGACACATAACATTTAACAGAGTTTACCTGAGCAAGGAAAAAAAAAGCGATTCATGAATTGGCAATCCCCAGAACCATAGTAGATTCAGAGAGGCTGCAGGGATGCTGCATGGTCAGAGAAAATTTATGAATAGGAAGAGGAAAGGGGCATACAGAAAACAGAAATGAGGTACAGAAACAGTCGGATTGGTTACATTGATTATATCTCAGCATTGACCTTGTTAGAACACAGTTTGAACAGTTAGTTATCTGTGAGTCGTTGAGGTGTGGCTGATGGGCTGATAGACTCTCAGCTACTGACAAAGAAAGTCAAACCTACTCCTCAGTTAGGTTTTCAATTTGTCTGTCTACTATATTAGGTTACGGTTCATCCATAAGGACTCAAGTATGGAGTATGGAGCTTTTCTCAGGTTAAGTTTTAGTTTGATTTAACAGCTACCCCCTTTTGATCAGTCTTTCAATTTAGAGAGATTGACCAAAACCTTAGAAATAGATGCCACTCTCTGCCACCATCTTAAATGACTTGTCTGCTTTCAGTATGGAACTCACAAGTCTTCTTTGGTGTCTGTCAGTATGGAGTTCACAAGTCATAGTTTCGCATCAGCTGAATGATTATATTCTCATTGATCCAGCAGAAGTGAGACCATTTAATTCTCAATAGATGACTGCACACAAAACATGTAAGACTTGAGACAATACCACACACCAGGGGGACTGTTATGATAATACCTTTCTAAGGTGTACTCCTTAGCAAGAGTTCTTATGAAATGAACCGAACCCAATTAAACAAGTTAAAGTTCAAATCATATAGGCAGTTCAGTAGTATTAGGGTCTAAGTGTTTGGAGTGTGATAGTGGTTAAGGACCATAGTTCACTGGATAGAGGCCTGATTTAAAGAGGCATCCACTTTCATTATTACACTCATATAGCACAAAATCATAATAACCTAGAGACTTGCTAGAAGAAATATAAAAATTAGAAAACCTTGGAAAACCCAAGCTTGCAATCCACCACTTAGGAAGCCTGCAAACCAACTGTTAGTTACTCTTGCCCACACATCAAGTGCTCCTTTCGCTTGAGAGATTTATTTAATGCATTTGGTGGCAGTGTTAAGGAAATAGCAGTGTGAGCTACCTTTTTAATTCAGCCTTCTGTAGTAGCAAAATCAGGGGATAGGTTAAAGTACAATATTCAGTTTTGTTCAATACCAAAAAAAGGCCCCTAGCTTGAGCAAAAAGGATCTAAAAGCTGCATGATGGACTGTGAAGTGTTTCTGTTGAACACCTGGGTTATCATCTACTTTTCGGAGAGCGGCTTCTACTTGGCTGAAACCCTGGGAGGTCTGATTGGCTCCAAACTCCAACATTTTTCTTCATTTACAAATTAGCCTTAAATTCCATACAACTGGTACCCACTACCACCAAGAGTGAGCCCCAGGAATCCCACTGGAATCTTTCCTCGGAGGAAACTAGCTTATCTTTGTCTATATCAAGGCTACTACTATTTTCATTCGACCATTTTGGCCTCCACTCCTAGGAGCTGTTATGAGACTTTTTCAGGGAAAGCTATGCAAAAGGCAGAAGTGAGCCACACCAACTAGCAAGTTCCAAATCAACGAGGAGGAAGAACAGAATAAGCGGATTTTCCACAGACCCTTATTAGAACACAATTTGAACAGTTTGCTGCCTGTAAGTGTTTAAAGATTGACTGACACTCAGCTATTGTCACAGAAGCATACTCCTAAGCTAGGGTTTCAGTTTGTCTGTCTACTAAGTTAGATTAGTCCTCTGCAAGGACTCAAATTTGGGTGTACAGAGCCTTTCTCAGGCCAGATTGTAGTTTGTTTCAACAATAGATATGAGCTCATAGGACGTCAGGTGAAAATATCGGCTGTTTCATGTGATGTGTGGCATACATGTGCATTCATGTGATCCTTGTAACAATCCTGAAACACAGTCACAGAATTCAACTCCATTTTGTACAAATGAGAGACTCAGTCACTTGGACTAAGGCTGTGACCCACCACTAATGTAGAAAATCAGAAATTTAATTTTTGGATCAATATAGTAATTCTTTACTAGTAATAAAATATTAAGGTATACTATTTAAAAATGCAAAATTGTGACTCTGAAATAAATATGAAAAAAGCATGTTAAAGATTTTTATTTAACTCAGTAATTAAAGGTGAAACCAGTAAGATATTATGACCAGGTCAAAAAGCATTCCAGAAGCTAAAGCATTTAAGATGTCAAAATTGCTGACTTTGATGCAAAACAGGTTAATGCCTGATAAAAACCATAAAGAAAACAACCATGATTATAGTGAAATATACAATCTCCTATCAAGAAGGTTATAGCAAAAAGTAACCTTTTCTTACCTCTTGTTAAGAGTTCTAAGATAAATCAATCATATAAATAGAAAGCCAAGTTAGTTTTAATATAACATATTATTTGACAGTAAAAGCTTCACAAGATTTTTTCCCCTTCTTATGAATAAATCAAGCCAGGTTTGACAAAATTTTGATGTGTTTTATTACATCTTTTACACTCATTATTTTAAATCGAAGCAAATAAACATTCTATTTCTGCAAACCTTCTACATCAATTCAGATTTTGGTTTTCATTATCTTATCTCAAGGCCTGGAGATAAGATACTAAACAAGAACAAAATCTTTACCTGCACAGTTAAATTTATATGTTAACATTGTTCATGGTAGAGTTTCAGCTACCGGTACTAGTTATAACTTAAACTCAAATTATCTCACTCTTATCATAAGGGAAACCTGGGAGTCAGAAAATTGAGAAGTGCCGGTTGTATGCAAGTATTTCAGCATATGGGCAAAGCTAACAACTACACACAACACTGTATTCCATAGCCATACACATCCCTTCTACTTCCTTTCAAAGTGGCACCATTATTAACTTTATGAATAGGACATTATGGCATATGAAAATAAGAAGCAAATGAATGTTATTTTGTCTTATGTGCAGTAAGATCTCAGTATTCAACTTTACTTAGGCATTATCTAGGCATTCAAATATTATTTTTTAATCAAGTGTTTAATATGAGGGGGATCCCAAAAAACCTGGAATTTATTTATAAAAATTGTGTGTTTATTCTTACATGTTTAAACTTCAGTCATCTTCAAAGTACTTTCCGTTTGATGCAATACATCTAACAAGATGCTTTTTCCACTGCTCAAAACAGTTTTGAACTCGTCAGTTTTAATGCCTTTTAGTGCTTCTGCTTTTTTTTGTTTCGCCTCTTCCACATTGGCAAAATGTTTTCCTTTGAGGATTTATTTCACCTGGGGAAACAAAAAAAAAGTTGCTCGGAGTGAGATCAGGTGCACAAGAATGGTGGGGCATAGGGGTCATGCCATTTTGGGTCAAAAACTGCTGAACACTCAGCTTGATATGGGCAGGTGTGCTCATAAATCAACCATCATGAAATAGGTAAATGTGTTGAAAGAATAAAAAAAAAATTAACTGAAGCAGAATGCAGCCTTCTCACAACAATGCTAGCTGATGCTGATGGGTTCCTAAAACACTTACCTTGTAGGGGAAATCTGTACTACAAGAGGCCCACCCTCCAAAAAATAATTTTGTTTTTATTTTGTTTTTATTTTTATTTTATTTGGTTTTTATTTTGTTCCCCATTGTAATCTAAGGGTTTGAGACTATTTAAAAGGTGACATACTATAAAACATAATTTCCGTTGATATAAAAAGTTTGGTACTTGAACACAAATGATCTTTCCTATAATCTTAAACATGATTCAGTAGCAGTATTTGCTTTTTGATCAATAAACCAATATTAAAAGTTTGAAGAATTCGAGATAAAATGAACTTAAATCTTCTGAAAAATGTCCACTTGTAATTTATTTAACACAAATCAAGAAGCTGTTTTTTCTGATGCCAAAATTATTAAGCAAGTCTGCTTTTTCAAAGATTAACTTTAATTACATAAACTTGGAAATCTTAAAACAATTTGAAATAGCAGTTTTTTCAAAGAAGTGTATGTTTCTAAAATCATTAGATGTTCTTTATTTTCTGAGATATTTGAGGATATTATATTTATGCATGTGCTTATTAATCTCTATAAACCAATCAGAACAGAGCTACTTAAACTTAAGAGACATCATAAGTTAACATATTAATAATATCTGGTGATAGGAAAATACTTCACTCTCACACCGTGTGATAAAGACTTTCTCAAATTACAGGCACCGACACATAAAAAGCTTATTGTTACCATTCTGCAACTTCAGCCACAGGTCAAAAGTGAATAAAAAATGCAAAATCCCTCCAGTCCAGATCTCAAAGAGCTGCTTGTCACACAGAGGGCACAAAACTCTCAGTCAGTCTGAGCTCACAAATAGACAAAGAGAAAAGAGTAGCAGACAGCCTTCTCTACCATCTATTACCCAGCAGAGAGTACATCTACAGCATCCATTCAACAGATACCGTTAAATGGTCAAATCCTAAAAACAAATTTCCAGACATTGCTGCTGCCTCTAGGAATCTTATCATCCACATATGAACCAGAAACAAAAACAAAACAAAGTTAGGTGGGGAAAATAAACATATAAAGTGAATATGTGATGATTAAGTTCTATTGCCATTTGGGATTCACTCAGGAATTCAGGAAAATATATATCTGGGCTTAACCAACCCATGGAGTTCACATCACAGATTGAGTCTAATTGTGCCACAAAAGATTCATCAGGTGAGTCAACATGGGAATCTTGGTGAACTTCTAAAACCTAAAGTGTACGTTTCAAAGCAGCAAAATCCTAACTTTCATGCAAATATAAAAGGAATAAATATCACAGTTTTATTTAGTTCACTAAATAATAAGGGAACCTAGGAGATGTGAAACCCAATAAAATAATATTTTAGATTATGAAATGGTAAGACTGTTTAGTTAGATATAAGATTGGATCATTTACATAAGACCTTAAAACTTTGCAGAGTTATCTGTTCTACTGAACAGAAACTACTTGCACATTCATCAAAAATTCTACAAGTTATGAAACTTGACTAAACCTGGAGTACTTAATCAACTGCAAGCGATCAACTGTACCGTGTACATTACTGAAGACAATCCTTGGTTAGCCTCCATGCTATATGACAGTGAAAGTTTATTCCAACCACTTTTTTCAAATGCCATTTTCAATTTTTGAGTACTTTCTCTGTTTTACTTCACAGAAATTAAATAGCTGGTTTAGTGGAAGTTCAATTCAACTTTGTGAAGAAAGAATGAGAATCTGGAATTTGGTAAAACCACATGCCAGAGTTTACGCTTCACAAATCCCTCAACTATGAAATATATACATTCCCTTATCTGTCCTTTCTTGTACTATCCCATATTCCTTTCTTGGCATAATGCTCTTTTTCTCTGCTCCATTCCTATGCTAAACACATCTTCTAGGAAACACTTCTTCCAGGAAACACATCTTCCAGGAAACCAAAATTGATCACACACACACACACACACACACACACACACACACACACTACTCCCCTTTGCACTGTGTACCATATTTAAATTCCTCCTTTTCTGAAAACTCTTTTCCTTAGTTCACTGCTAATAATAAGATGTGATAATGGCTGAAAGAGTTGATGGATCACTAACACTAAATTAATAGTAGCTTTATAGGTTGTTGTAGCAGTTAAGTGAATGGGACCAGCTTCTCAGTTATCATCAAATATAACAAAAAATTAAAAATAATGTACATTGTCTGCAGATGACATGAATTTCTATTTAGAAAATCCCAGAGAATCAGCAAAAATACCCCTGGAACTACTAAGGCATTATAATAATGTTGTAGGATACAAGATTAATATTAAAAGTTAACTACTTTCTCCTAGGCCAGCAAAAAATAACTAGAATTTAAAACTAAAACACTGTGTGTGTATGTATATATACATATTGTATGCATATATATAATATATACTAATATAGTATATATATATATATATTCATAATCCCAAGAATTTTCAAATCTATAGATCAGAAAACATGGAGTTTTCTCAAAATTATAAATAAAGGAAGAATAGCTACAGACACGCTTTCATAATTCATAAAATCATATAATTCACTTGATTACATTTCAGATTTTCCACAGTCATTTGTGTGTTCTTCTTTTTTAGAATGGATCAATGCTATGGTTGGTTATTTAGTGATTATCTTTTATCTCTCCCTTGCAGACTTTTTGTTTTTGTTTTTGCCCATAGGGCTGGGAACCATGTTTTCACATCTTTGTAACCACTGCCCCTGAAATAATAGCTAACCCACAAAAAATGCTTATAAGTGAGTTTTTGCTATGCACAAATAAATAAAAAATTTTTTAGAAGTCAATATAGCCGGACTCAGAGGATCAGCCTGTAATCCCAGCACTTTGGGGGGCCGAGGTGAGTGGATTGCCTGAGCCCATAGGTTTGAGACCCACCCGGGCAACTTGGCAAGACAATAAATCAAAAATTATCCAGGCATGTGCCCGTAGTTCTGGCTACTTGGTAGGCTGAGGTGGAGGGATCGCCGGAGCCCAGCAGGTCATGGTTGCAAGTGGCCTTGAGTGTGCCACTGCACTCCAGCCTGGGCGACAAAGAGTGAGACTCCAACTAAAAAAATAAATAAATAAATAAAATAATAATAATAATAATAATTTTGGGGGCCGGGCTCGGTGGCTCAGCCTGTAATCCCAGCACTTTGGGAGGCCGAGGCGAGTGGATTGGCTGAGCCCGCAGGCGAGACCTGCCTGGGCAATTTGGCGAGACCTCATCTCAACAATAAATCAAAAAACCAGCCGGACGTGATAGCGCGCGCCTGTAGTTCCAGCTACTCCGAAGGCTGAGGCGGAAGGATCGCCGGAGCCCAGCAGGTTGGGGCTGTGGTGGCCGGCAGCGGCCACTGCACTCCAGTCTGGGCGACGGAGTGAGACTCCAACTCAAAAAAAAAAAAAAAAAAAAAAAAAAATCTTTATGCAGATTCAACTTTTGTACATGCAGAATTTTCATTAAATTCTCTGTTCTCTTAAAAGGCCATCTGGGGACTGGAGATGGGGAGTAACACATTTGAGGGAAAACCAAGTCTTCCCATTTAAATGCAGAACCAAATATCCAACATATGTCTGTAAAAGCAGGACAAAACTGTCCTTGATGTGCACTGACTGTGTTTCTCCTTTCCATTGCAGGTTCAACGTGGGAAAAGACATTTCGGCAGATCGGCTTTGAAAGGTAAGCAGGGGTTTGCGTGTCTCCACTATTAGCTACCTTTGTCCCATTTTATCCTAGGTAATTTACTGATTACAAATCAATACTCTTGCTAACACTCTTTCATAACTGTGTAACCTTGAGCAAGCCATCATTTTGCCCCTCTGAGTTGCAATTTCTTTGTAAAGTAGAGCTCTGCTTTATGAACTCTTATCTGCCTACAGCATGGAAATAAAGATAAAATGGGGCAATTTATGTGAAAATGCTTCTTGAACTGTGAAATGGTGTCAGGGGTAAGTTGTGTAATTAGAGAATCATTGCCTCGTATGTCATATTCAGTTCTACAGTTTTACTATAGAGAAATTCATATCTATGTTGATATCTTCCCAGTTATTAAAATTGTTAGATCTTATTAGCTTTAAGTGAAAAGCTGAGATTACATCATTCTTAGCTAAAAGCATTTCTACACCAGCATTTCCCCAAAAGAAAACAAAAATGGACTCATTGTAACACCAGAAAATGTGCAGGTAGGGGCAATACACTTTCTCCTGTCCTGTCCTTGGATTGAATGGCAGTATCTCTGACTACTTTCTACTTCAGTGACATTTGGCATCTGATATCAAACATTCAAGGTAGATATGGCTCCCAAAAGATGAAAAAGTCATTTTATTTTAATCTGAGTAGATTTTGACTAGTTCTTTTAATCATATTTAAAATGTGTCTTTCTGTGTATTAATCAAGCTGACAGAACTCTTAGAGTATATGAAAGAAATTATAAAATACTTAAAATGCATTATTTCTCCAGTAGCAACAGGGAACAGTACATCACCAGACCCAGCATGATAGCTCTTCTTTTCCCATGTGTTAATTGACTCAAAGATTTATTTATTTCTCTGCCTACACTTCCACTCACATCAGCACCATCACTTCTGCTCTCACAGTAAGTGCTCATAATTCTTCAGTATATTGGGGAAGATTGGCTTAGGATGGTCAGATTCTACAGGCCAACTTAAAACAAAGAATGTAAAGGTATGCACAGATTCATTCTCGTGGAAAATCTTTTCCCAAGGCAAATTTCTCTTAATTCTTCTTTTAGATTATGAAAAATTTCAAACATATGCAAAAGTAGAGAGAATAACAAAGGGAATGCCATCTATTCACTACCCAGATTCGATAAGACTAGCTCTAAATTCATAAGTTGTATTGTGTACTGGTGGCTTGATAATCACAGCAAATAGTTATTAATAATTACTCCCTTTCTGAAAAAGTTAATTCTGCAAACAGAAAGGGGTAGTTTCAGCATTGAGTCTTCAGAGGCAGCTAAAAAGCTACCTGGCTTTGTTTTCTAAAGTCAAAAACAACAACAACAAAAAACCTCAGATGGTGCTTAGATGTCTTTCTTGAGAACTCTGCCTCAAATGCTTTATCTTCAGGTGGCCACTCAGTATCTCCTAGACATTAGATAGACTTCCTACTTGCTTTATCTCTTTTTGGGTTTTGGTTGAAATATTTTAAAGAAAATCTCAGACTTCATGTCATTTTGTTTCTACATAGATCAGCATGCCTCTCTGAAAAAAATGGGCATTTTCTTCCAGAGTCCTGGGGCTATCATCATACCTAACACAAATAACAATAAGTTTTTAGCATTGCTTAATACCCAGCCAATATTTAAATTTCCTGATCATCTAAAAAATATCATTTTTATTGGTTTGATCAGCATGCTATGAAGCCTGCACACTCCATCTCATGACTACATCTCTTAAGCCTCTTTACTGAGATCAGTGCACCCAATCTTTCCAGTTTCATTTTTTCTTTACATCATTGACTTCTGAAGAAACCAGGTCAATTGTCTTATAGAATATCTCACATTCTGGATTAGTCTGTTTGGGATGTTGTTTAACTTGTTTTTCTAACTCCCTATTTCATGTAAATTAAAATTGTTTCATTTTCAGCCTTTGGGAACCACTTCCTGTCCTTTTGACATGAGGCGCTGGTCTTTATCACTTTCATGTGCTGGTGCAGCAAACATGCACTGAGCTCAGTTCGTGTTCCATTTGAGGGTAACCTTTTCTCCAAGGAATCCTGCTTTTGTTTGTGAGGGATGGTATATCGAAACCACAATCTCACTACTGTCAATCCTGTAGTGGGAGCCTGCCTGGGGAGAGGGGGGACACAACTCATCAACAAGGGTACCTGCATAATGAAACTTGACTTGTACCCCACATCTTTAAAATAAAAAAATTAAAAGTTAAAAAAAAAAGAAAGAAACCACAATCCAAATACTAGGGGTGCTTATCAATTCTGGAGTGTCCTTGTTTCTGGGCCTTTTAAATAGATGGAGCTAGGAAGTATATTTTAAAAATAAATTCTGAATTATTTTTTATTATTTCTAATTAAGAAACTGCTCGTGATTTTATGTTGTATATCTTTTCTTTTTCACTGATAGTCTTAACTCTTCCCAAAACTCATTTCATTCATGTATGTTATAATATTTTCAAAATAATGCTAACATTACCACTAATAATAGATGACTACATGAAATTTTTAAAATATGCATTTCTCCTCATTTAATATTTCATGAAGGACAAACAATCAAAAGACTGAAAAAAGTGTTTCAATTTTTTTCTTCTCTCTGTGTAGTAATATCCCAAATTTTATGTATAATTTGGTTTGTTTCAGAATCTTCTTAATTTTAACAGACTTTTTCTTTTTACTTAACTTTATTTGTGAACATACAATATTTATATTACTTCAAGTCCAAATCATGTGAACAATTTTTTTTAGAGAAATGTCAGCTTTTCCCTTTCCCTTGTGCCCTGCCCCCTCTTTCTTCTACAGTAATTTTGTTTGTTAGCTTTTTTTTTTTTTTTTTGAGTTGGAGTCTCATTCTGTCGCCCAGACTGGAGTGCAGTGGCCGCTCCTGGCCACCGCAGCCTCGACCTGCTGGGCTCCAGAGATCCTTCCACCTTAGCCTTCCAAGTAGCTGGAACTATAGGTGCGCGCTACCACGCCCAGCTAATTTTTGATTTATTGTAGAGATGAGGTCTTGCCAAGTTGCCCAGGTGGGTCTCGAACCCGCGGGCTCAGGCAATTCACTCACCTCAGCCTCCCAAAGCACGGGATTACAGGCTGAGCCACCGAGCCCGGCTCATTAGCTTTTAGTTTAATCTTCTGATGTTTATTTTTGTATATATAAGCTGATACTTATGTCTGTCTGTAGCCTTGCTGTGCTCTCACATGAAGATTGGCAGATTATATACAGTCTTCTGCACTTTGATTTTTCCACTGTATATGTGTAAACTAGGGATCATTCCACATCAGTGTATATTAATATTTTTTACTCCATTAACCTGGAGGTGGCATTCCTTTGTGTGGAAGAGCTAACACAAAAGATAAGATTGGTCAGATCAGACTCAAACAAATCAAGAATCTTATCTAATATCAAGCTTGACTAATAATTTCAGGGGCCGGGCTCGGTGGCTCAGCCTGTCATCCCAGCACTTTGGGAGGCCGAGGTGAGTGGATTGCCTGAGCCTGCGGATTCGCCACCAACCCAGGCAACTTGGCGAGACCTTGTCTCTACAATAAATCAAAAATTAGCTGGATGTGGTAGCACACGCCTGTAGTTCTGGCTCCTTGGGAGGCTGAGGCAGAAGGATCGCCAGAGCCCGGCAGGTAGATGCTGGGGTGGCCGTGAGTGTGCCGCAGCACTCCAGCCTGGGCGATGGAGTGAGACTCCAACTCAAAAAAAAAGAAGTAATAAATAATCATAATAATTTCAAGGATGCAAGTGTTCAAGAGGCACTGGTAGTACAAGAAAAGAGCCAGGATATCCCTTGTGGATCCCAGGTCTTCCCTTTTCACACCAGATCCAGCTCTCTGGGAAGTGATCATGATAAAGAGTGACAGATGAGGGTTGTGGATGCCTCACACAGTGGAGAGAAATTAATTTTGCAATAAACCCAAGAAAGTTTTATACCCAAGAAATTTAACTAGTTCACGTGACATTCTCCAGGGAGTCATGCCTCATAAATCTATGAATCGTGGATTTGTTTAACGTAACAATCTTTTTTTTTCTTTTTCTTTTTTTTAAGTCAGAGTCTCACTCTGTCACCCAGATTGGAGTGCAGTGGCACACTCATGGCCACCCCAGCATCAACCTGCTGGGCTTAGATGATCCTTCCACCTCAGCCTTCCAAGTAGCCAGAACTACAGGTGCGCACTACCATGACCAACTAATTTTTTTATTTACTGTAGAGATGAGGTCTCACCATGTTGCCCAGGCTGGTCTCAAACACCTGGGCTCAGGAAGTCCTCTTGCCTCGGTCTCCCAAAGTGCTGGGATTACAGGCTTGAGTCACTGCGTTCGGCCACCATAACAATCTTAATCCAGGATGTCCTGCTTGAAGCAGTCCACTGATGAGGACTCTCTTTCTAGTAAAATTAATTAATTTGTTTGACCAGTGATCTAATTAATGAGTTTACAAGGATCTAAACAAGGTCATCTACCTTCTTTCTCCCACCCAGTGTCTCCTTGGTAATCAGGGGGAAAATGGATCACAGGTTCAGATTTTTTGCTGTCTCCTAAGTGAAGCACTTCAGGCAAGAGCTTCTTTTAGGATTATTAAGAAATCATTGATCCACTGAATTTAGCAACTGAACTACATTTTATTCCTACCTTACACGATTTCAGCCTTTTGCTTATTTGAATAATGATTTAATGAAAACAGCTACCATGTGACAAACTGTGTTACATTATTTCTAGTTCATGCAGCAACCCCGTAGACCAAGAGCTGACAAATCTTTACTATAAAGGGACAGATAATAAACATTTTAGGCTTTGCAAGCCATGCAATTTCTGTTTCAACTTTCCAATTTCGCTGTTGTAGCACAAAGCAGCCATAAACAGTGGACATGGCTGTATTCCAATAAAACTTTATTTATATAAACAGGTCGCTCATAGGATTTGGCTGCTAGCCATTGTTTATTGACCCTCACTGTCGTCTGGGGTCACCATCTCACAGGTAAAAAATCCAAAGCACCCGCGTAGGCTACCCATGCAGACATAGCCATGCCTATTGACCTGTGTTCAGTTCCAGGTCTGCCTGGTTCCCAAGATTGATCTTTATTATACCATACCATATGGAATTCTTGAATTATACGTCTCTTTGTTTTGTTTTTTATTTTTCCTAACCCTGTGGCTCTGGTGACATATTCTTAAGTCACAAGTCTTATTGACTATTCTCATTTTATGACTGTTTTGAAAAAGGTCAGACAGTATAAACTCCATATTACAATACCTCCCTAAAACTTTTATGCTTCCAAACAGATGTATAAATAAAAATGTTAGTAAGACATGCATCATGTAATATGTTTACTCTCCAGTACTTATACTAGGGTCTATTGAGAGTATTTGATGAACATTCTTGTTTTTAGATGTTGTCTCAACATGTCATCCTATGTTTTCCCATTTAAGGGCAGACAGTATTCTGTACATTGCATCAAGCATCTTAAAATATAGAAAAGATATTGACCTTTGGAGTTCTTTTGCATTCACAGTTGCAAAGAGTGGCAGTGCTATTAAATACAGCTTGTCTTTTTCTCTCTTTGAGTTTAACCTGTTCTTTTTCTTAAAGGAAATTCTGATTATATTTTAAATAAAGCTGTCTGCTTTTTTAGAGCAATCGTAAGAGATATTGATTCTTTCTTTCACTGCTGTGTCCTTCTTTGAAGTTTGTTCATCAATCTGTTTGCCAGCAGATTATTTTTAAGTAGTCACACCCTCAGGAAAAGAAGTAACTGAGTCAGCTAAAGCTTCAAAGTTTTCTCCAAGAATGAAAGCAAAGATGCCCGCAGTTTACATTATGTAAATGAAAGGATAACATGGGGGGCCAGGCCTGCCTGCTGTCCTTCAGGGACACTTGATGGAGTGGTGGGCCTTCCCATGAGATGGTGCTCAGTTATTTTCCTGGGAACCATGTGATTACATACATCATCTCAGAGTAAATACATGTCATAGTTTATGTGATAAATTCATGATGATATGTCTCTCTATGGAGGTATCAGGAGTTTATTTTAGGGCTTCATTATAGGACTGTGTTATAACTTAGGAAGGAAATGTCATGTAGGCTCGTGCATCATCTTAGTCATCTCCAGCGTGTGCTCCCTACTTTTGGTTTGAAAATATCGATATCTACATAACAAAAGTAGAAAAAAATCTGTGCCTAACATATTTTGATCTTAGTCAGAAAGCTCACCTTTCTGTGCAGATTATCTAAGATGATTATTGTAACTGTTTCTACATCACAGTTGTTTATATCTAGGTTGGGGTGATGCTGGGTAAGCGTGACGTTGTAAATTCACAGGCACCCTGCCTGTTCTAAACCTGTGTTATGAGCAAGGGTGGCATTGAAACCAAAAAGCTTTGAAGGTAAATGGCCCAAGTTCTCAGTGGCTTAACAGAGCAAATGTTTCTTTCTCACTCGTGCAAAATCTGAGGAGGGTGCTAAACAACCCTTTGGGCAGCTCGCCTCCACTGGGTGTTATTGGTGGCTTCGGTCTCGTGACACTTGTGTCTCAACTTAATGCTTCCGAGTTTACTTAGGCATGGTACAAGGGTTTGAATAATTGCACATTGGAGCTTTAGATATTGTCCCCTGGAAGTGTCATTTATCACTACAGCTCACAGTTTGCAGGTGCCATGCTGCTGTGGATTCAGAAAGGGGATAAAAGGTAGAAATATTAGAAAATCTAGGAATACCTATCACAGTAAGCTCTGAATGAGGTCTGAACATGTTTTTCTCTCTGTAAAGCTGCACTCTTTGTCTGAAAAAAATATTTCAGTGAGTAGATAGGCTTGGGGATAGTGACTTGCCAGCAGAAATTAGTTCCTGCTCTCTGTATTGCTGTCTATTTAAAAATAACAATAATTTTTTCTGACCTCTTGCCCATTTTAATTAAAAAGCAAAGAAGTTGTTCTCAATGAATCCATGCAATCAGCACAGTACTTCAGATTGCATTATGATTAACTTTATTGTACGTGATTTTGTTTGATGCTCTACTTGGATTGTGGAATGAAATATCTTGCCCCTTCAAAGAACATTTTAAAATATAAATCGCCCTGAAAATAGCTGGCTACAATGAAACACAAATATTCCTAGGTCCCCATTCCCTCTAGGGTAGACATAATGCAAAAGGCATGGCTTTGTCTTTTAGGGAGATGGCAGCATTCCACAGCTCTCTGTCAACAGGCCCCTCCCCCTGCCTCCATTTCCTAGAGAGATTTCCACCCGACATTCAAGAGTTAGACATAATTGCTTTGTAAAACCTGTGCTGATGGCTTACTCTTAAGACCACAACCTCTTCTCTTAATGATTTTCACATTTTTTCTATTATTGTACTAGACATATTGTATTCAAAGTTTTTTGGGGTTTTTTTCCCCCGTGGTTTCTCCTCTTTTAGACCATGAAATCCTTGAGCTTATGAGGAGACTGTTTTAATACCCTGATGCCCAAAACACTGCCTGGTACATACTAGCTAATCATATGTTTGTGGAATAAAGTATTGACTTCCTGATAGGGAAGTTGATGAGTGCTTATGAAAGAGTGGGTTTATACACAAGCCAAGAGAGAAAGAACTTAGTATCTTTTTTTAAAAAAAAAATTCTTATTATTTATTTTTATTTTTTTAGAGATGAAGTCTGTCTCCCAGGCTGGAGCACAGTGGTGCGATCAATAGCTCACTGCAGCCTCAAACTCCTGGGCCCAAGCAATTCTTCTGCCTGAACCTCCCAAGTAGCTGTGACTACAAACGTGAGCCACCACACTCAATTCTTTTTTAAAAATTTTTTGTAGGGATGGGGGTCTCACTGTTGCCCAGGCTAGTCTCTAACTCCTAGGCTCAAGAGATCCTCCTGCTTCAACCTCCCAAGGCACTAGGATTACAGGTGTGAACCTCACACTTGGCCTGCCCAGCATATTTTATTATTGTGTTGCAGCAGTGTGTAGGATGCCAGAGCAGCCTGCAGCTGAAGCTGGCTCACTCCTAAGAGTACAGGGAGGAAGAAGAAGTGTTGTCAGCCTGTTGGTTCATAAGCCGACAGTGCTTTGCATAGTAGAGGGGCACACAAGACAGCTCTCTTGAGTCAGTGATTCACCTGTTCTGATGTTGGCTTTCTGAAAGACGGACTTTTTTTAAGTTTTATAATTCTTTGAGACTGTACACAAATATTCCTGGAAATTTTAGCAACTTACTGGGAAATTCTAATGTAAAATTTCATCAAAGTATTTACCTTCAAGAAATGACTAAAAGAAAAGGTTGTTTCTATATTTCTGGTGTTTAAAATTAAACCCAACATATTAACTTATTCACTTATTTAAATATTTTAAACCTCTACTTCCAGCTCACTGCTGGCCTCTATTTGAGATTTTAAAATGAACATAACAGAGAAAGGAACTTCAAATAATTATCTTATGCCAGCCTCTCTCTGAGTACTTTGCTTTTAAGATTCATTGAGTTCTCACAACATTCTGGAGTCAGATTCTGCAGAGTGATGCTGGTGAACAACCCCATATCTCAGTAACTTACACGGCCAGAGGTTTGATTAACCCATTTGAAATGTCAGCTGCAAAGATTGTGGATCAGTAGTGGGTCTTCTCCAAGGGCCTTCTTCATCCTGGGATCCAGGCTAAAACAGAGCCTTCACTTGGTCCATGCCTTTCTTGCGGTTGAGGAGAAATTGCCATAGACAAGCCAAGCATCGGCTCGTCAAGTGTTTGCTTGATGTGAACTAGACCACAACTGCATACTCCCAAGTGCCAGGCAGGTGGTGCGGTCAAGCCCAAGATCTGTGGGTCCAGAAGCACACTCCTCCCACAGGGGTTCGGTGTAAGCCACACAGAATGTGCAGGTATGTATAATATGGTCATAGGAAAGGAGCGTGACTGGGTGGAAATACCAATGTGATCTACACAGCAGACTTTTCCCATTTTACAGATGAGCAAAGTGAAATCATGGAAGTTAAGTATTTTATTCAAGATCATATAGCTAGTGAGTGTCAGAGACAAGTTGTAACTCAGTATTATGTTTAACTCTACCTTCCATTCATTCATAATCCACCATGCCAGCTTTTAGACTTCACATGGATAAGAGTTTGCTGAGCACACATAATGACATCTCTGCTGGATGCTGCAGATGGTGGGAAGAAAAGGTCTTGGTCTTATAAAATGTACTCTCTCTCTCTCTTTCTCTCTCTCTCTCTCTATACACATACACACACACACACATATATATATACACACACATATATTCATATATGTTTGAATATATGTATAATTTCTGTCTACACATAAAGAAGGTAAGTGTCAACATACAATATAATGAGAGAGTTGCATTTTAGCTAAATCATTTGAAAATGTTTTTTGAGCAGCTACTCAAAATGTATATATCTATAACGTACCATATACTATTATATACTCAAAATGTATATATCTATAATGTACCAGATACTATTATAATAATATATGTATTACAGAAGCAGAAGAGAGAGAGGAGTAGGTCTATCTGTAGGGGTTTCAGTGGCACCTGGCAGCACAGTTGGGGCATGGAGAGTTGTTTAACTTCAGGGGATGCCGGGGCATGGTTTTGAAGGGTGACTGCATTGGTGTTCATCCATCAGAACCGTTAGGGATGAAGTGTGAGGCCACACAGGGTGAGAAATGAAGACTGAGTACAGGGTGGAAACCATGTCAGGAAATGCCTTATAGGCAATGCCAAGACATTTGGATCTTATGTGGACAGTATTGGGGAGCCATTGAAGGGTGTAAAACTTAGGGAGGGTAAGGTTTTATATGCCTCTAGATGTATCACTTGGGCAGTAATATAGACCAGAGGGTGGACCAGTTGAGAAAGAGTTGAGTTAGAAAGCTTTCACAAGAGTTCAGGAGAATGATTATAAATGTCTGAGCCAAGGCAGTGACAGTGTTAACATGACAAACTGATGTCTACCAAATGTGTTTTAGTTAAGCAAAATTTGAAGGCACAACTTGGTGAATAATTGGGTGTCAATATCCAGTAGAGGAAAGATCCTGGAATGGACACAGCCCATGGGTTGGTGGCACCCTATAGCTGCTGTCAATCATGTGCCTGTAACTCTCTGCTTCTCTGCCTGAGGATTTCTCCAGCCCCTTGGAAGTTTGTTCCATGTGCGTGAAGGGCAGGCTGGAAGACCTGAGGATGAAAGTCCTGTTGCCTATCAATGAGCAACAGAAGTAAGCAGCTAAATGCTTCAGCTCCCACTCAATCCCTTGTCCAATTCCAGGCACATTCCATAGAGTTCTGCACAGACTTCCTAGGAACTCTACTGCAATGACCCACTAGCAATGACTTCTTCATGCTTTTCTCTCTCTCCTCCTTCCCTTACTTTTAGTACTTTCTCAGAGAGCTTCCCAATTAAACCACCTGTACTCAAGTCCTCCTCTCAGGGCAGGACTTTGGAGGACCTGAACTATGGTATCAGTGCTATCTTAACTGATATGAAACCGAAAAGCTTGGATTCCAATTTTCTCTTTGGCATGGATTTATTCTATTAAGGTACAAAATGACACTATTATTATGTATTATTTTAGTCACCAATTATGAACCTTTATAAATCATTGGTTCATAAATTTTGGGGGGTGATGGAGTATCACGTCACAGGTGCCTAGAAAATCTGATGAAAAGAATAGGCTTGCTTTCCAGAAAAATACACATAAGCATATATACAAAAAAATTTCATACAGTTTCAGAAGATTCAAAAGATCTCAGAAGCACATCACCGTCCATGAATCTCTGTTTAAAAGCTCTGTTTTGGATGTAGAAATCAATGTATTTTTTCCCAGATAATAAAATCTACACATGTTCGCTACCACCCCCCATCAACTACCTGGGAACAGATGGGTAAGGAGTTCAACTGAGTGATAAAATTCTGCAGTTTGAGAGCTCCAGAGACCCTAAGAGATGATCTCTCTTTTCTTTTGTATGTGATTATACTGAGGCACAGAGAAATTAAGCAGAAGAACTGGAAGTGTGATTTTTAGGAAGACATGCTCAGCATCCAGATCTGACTTTGTATTTAATACATTCCATTGATGGGACTGTATTATTAGTGCATCTGATTTGCCCCCATTTAATAATGATGATATCAGGAATAACAGTAATAATATTCAACCAAGCCCCCTAGTCCATATTGTGTATGCATCACCTTTATTAAACTCTCCAGCACCGTGAAGTGACTGATAGCACCACACCAGTTTATGGACATAGAAACCAAGACTCAATGCACTCCACCCAGGTACCACCTAGCTCAGAAGAATTGAACTGTGAGCACCACCATCCAACAGCTTTCTTGCTTTAGGTCCCAGTGGCAGTTGTCAGAAATAACTCTATTGTCCTTTACTTTTCGTTCCCCCTGCAGTGTGTGTGTTTGTGTTAACAGAAGTAGGTGATTTACATTCCCTGTCACATGCCCTTCTATGTCTCATACAAGGGCCCAAATCCTTGCTATCACACCATTAGAAAGGCTGAATAGAGAGCCCTAAAGGTTCAAGTAGGGTCCCTCGTGGCAAAAGTATTTGCAGTATTCTCTTGCTACACCCATAAAATAAGACAAACAGCTAGAACCCTTTCACCTTGACACAATTAGGCAAGCTTGAAAAACACAAGTGAGGCGTTTTAGATGCAATGGATTCTTCCATGGCCCACCACCATTCTTTAGCATTTGCCAAGCTCTTATTAAAGTCACAGAATTCAGTTCTTTCGGACAAGGGTAGTGTGTACACTAAAATATTCCTTGATACTAGTGAAACTTGTTTGTTTTTAATACATTTTTTTCCTCTCCCTTTCTTCTTTCCTTTGAAAAGCATTTTGCTAAGTAAAGAATAAAGCACAGTACTAAGTACTAATATTGTTTTCTATAATAAGCACATGCCCAGAGAACTCTGATTCCTTGCTATTGGCTGACTGAAGCACTCATTTAAAAAGATTTTAGGCAAAAAATGAAGGCCGTGACCAGGATAGGGAGATACTTACTACCCAGGTATGGAGGTAGAATTAGATGCATATCTGTCCCTAATTTCCATTCCCAATGAGATCTTGAACTTTGCCAGGGTGATCATCCTGAAATCCCCAGCCTAGCATAGTTTGTGGTCAATGTTCTGGACCACATTGTGAAGTCAAGGATTTATAAGTGTATGGTGACTGACAGTCACCTCAGGCACCATTATAGTAGACTGATGTGCCATGACAAAGCCCAACTAAATGATTTATCCCTAGTCCAAGTAAAGTACTAACTACCTAAACATAGCTCTAACTTGACCAGAATTCTGACTTCAGTTTGCTCAAATGCATTGTCTTAAGATAGCCACATTTCATCATAAGATGATAGAAATCTCATCATTCTTGCTATAAACACTTATTAAGTGTCTGTAACTTCCACACTATGAGAAAAGTTAGATCTTACAACTGAGGCTTTTGCAGATATGTGATAACATATAATCACTTTCATTAAACTTTCTCATGCAATTGATCAGACTTGCTATGTGTCCTGATTTGCCAAGATATTGTGTGTATACTTGAAATATAGATTAAAACCACCTATTGATATATGTACTTATGGATGGATAGATATATGTGCATGCATGTGCATTTTGTATCTAACAAAATTAGGTGATTTACATTTTTAGGTTGTTGAGAGCTTTACCTAGACTTTGGCTTCCAACTTGGAAAGTGATTAGCTTAACCTTTCTTTATTCAAGCATACTGACATCATTTAATAAGTATTTGGTGGAAATATCTATTTTTCTCCTAGAAAAAAATATGCAGTTCTTCATTAAAACTTCTCTTCTTTTCAAAACATGACTGGAAGAAAAGATCCTTTGACTTGTGATCTCCAACTTTGTTATCTTGAGTCATTATGGCTAATATAAACAATTGTGTTATTAAATGACAACAATGCGATCCTGCAGAGCACAGTGCATTTTTTAACTAAAAAGCGAATTCCCAGGTGATTGCCTTGTTCTGTGCAAAGTGAGAGGTATCAGCACGAACGTTTGAGACTTCATTAGTGGCATGAACAGAGGAACAGCATAATATATCACTGAAATATTTCGAGTCTTGGTGTAGACAGCATGATGAATGGTAGACAGGAAATTCATACTGTTTGATATGGAGGTAGAACTTGGGTGTTGAGTCTATAAAATGGAATGTTTGGGAGAATTGTGCTAATAGGTAGATACAAGCAAGGGTTCATACTTATTTTTCAGTGTCATACTTCTAAAATTAGTCTAAAATTAGCTCTTTCATAACCCTAACCACCATACCATGCCTTTTCCATAGCTCAGCCAGTGAAACACTTTTGCTAGGGACAAAGGCATTATTGCTCAGATAAAATGACAGCTTCTATTAGGCAGATTTTATAGGACCTGTGAGTTTTCCATCAGGATCCTGGGAAATACATCATCCCAGATAAACAGAGTGGAACAGTTCCTTTCTGGCTCTTGTTTTTCCTGATCTACCATTGCACATGCGCACGTGCACACACACACACAGACACACATACACACACACATACTCACACAAATCTTCCTAAATTTACACAAAATATTTGCAGTAGCAAACAATCACAGTATTGTGCCATTTCTATAGCCTAGTAGTTTCACTCCCATAAGCAATGTGTAAATGAAGATTCAAAGAGGTTGAGTAAGTTCTTTACACCTGAGTGAGTGACAGATAGGTCTGTATGACTGTGAAGCCTGTCCTCCTACCCTCTGCTAGTCTCCAAGGACCCCATGAGGGTCTTCTTATGGGTCACGTGCAATCCTATTGCCAGAATGGTAATGTTGCCTAAATGTCATGCTGTGACATTTTTTGCCTCCCTCACTTTCTTGGCCTCTGTTAACTGCACCCTTCATTGCTTAGAGGATCCAGGGAAGCTTTGGTCAGGCAAGACTCCCAGCCTTCATATGTCTGTATAATCCCTTTCTTTCACCTCCCTCTTGGCATTGCTTATTCCCCCTACTCCCACCCTTTGGCATTGCTCCTGTTCCACACTGATTTGCATCTATGAGAGAAGCTCCTTTCTGCATCTGAAAGATTCTGATGTTCACGTCTATTTTCTACACACTCCTTGCTACTCTTACTTACGCTTAGGCTCACCTTAGCTTTCCTGGAAATGTTAAATTGCCTTTCCCTTGATCCTACTGCCTCGTTCCAATTATTCCCTATTCCATTCCTTGTAGACAGAAAACTAACTTGTTGGCCGTGCTCGGTAGCTCAGCCTGTAATCCTGTGCTTTGGGAGGCCAAGGTGAGTGAATTGCCTGAGCCCACGGGTTCGAGACCTGCCTGGGCAACTTGGCGAGACCAAGAAAAAAAAAAAAAAAAGAAAACTAACTTGTTTTTACTAAAACATAACTATAACCCAATCTTTCCCCTGCCTCCTGAGTTAATTTCTAATTCCCCAATCTAAGTCTTGAATAAGACCTTTTCTTTTCATTTTTTTTTTTTGAGTTGAAGTCTCACTCTGCCACTCAGACTGGAGTGCAGTGGCTGCTCCCGGCCACCGCAGCCTCAACCCGCTGGGCTCCAGTGATCCTTTTGCCTCAGCCCTCCGAGTAGCCGAAATTACAGGCACGCGCTACCATGCCCGGCTGATTTTTTGATTTATTGTAGAGATGAGGTCTCGCCAAGTTGCCCAGGTGGGTCTCGAACCTGTGGGCTCAGGCAATCCACTCACCTCGGCCTACCAAAGCACGGGATTACAGGCTGAGCCAACGAGCCCAGCAAGACATTTTCTATCCACATTTCCAGTCATATTGTCTCTCATCACTTCCTTCTGCACACAGTTTTCTGCTAGTTGGCGTCTGACCTCACTCCACATTTTCTAGCACCTCTTTCTGTTTCATGCCTTGTTATTAGCATCTCACCATTGTGTAACCATCTTGTAAACATCTCCCTTATAACAACATTTATTTTGTTTCCTGAAGACATGCGTGAGCATTTTATATCACTTTACCTCTGAAGCCTTTCTGACAACTTTTTGTCCTTATTTCAAACTTATAAATGATTTTACTAAAACTTTCTCTCTAAATATATAAAGTTTCTCTTAGGTAAAACTTTTACTTTTCAGATAGCATCCATGCAAGGACAACATGCTGTCTTCATGACCGTGTGCCTAGCACAATGTCCTAATGCAAAACAGCGATAAAATAAACATTTGCTGCATTGAATTCCATAGTCAGTTTGTAGGCTAGAATTTTGTGTCAAAATATTCCATCTGTATGAGAAGGACTTGCAGAGTTCACATAGCCTACGTGAACATCATTCTATGGTAGAGAAAGTCTTTAAAGACAGAGTATTTTATTAAGAACTAATTGATCACTGCCTAGGAAGAGGAGGAATACTTTCAAAATACATATTATTATATTGTATAAAAGAGTTGTCCCTATTTCAGAAGGGTCATATAAAATAGTTACAATTTGTTGGTAACACAGATTGTATTTTCTTTTCACCTTAAGAATAGAATTTTAGGAATTATCCATATGTATTTTTTTCTGACAGCAGATACATATCAACAGTCCTGGCTATAGGAGTAGGGAGTGATATTTAATAGTTTTATGTTGTTACCAGGGATCTTGGGATTTGGGGATTAATACTACATCATTTGTCCGGGTGTGGTGGCTCAGCCTGTAATCCCAGCACTTTGGGAGGTCAAGGCAAGTGAATTGCCTGAGCCCACGGGTTCAAGACCAGCCCGAGCAACTTGGCAAGACCTCTTCTCTACAATAAATGAAAAATTAGCTGGGTGTTGTGGCACATGCCTGTATTTCCAGCTACCTGGAAGGCTGAGGTGGAAGGATTGCCAGAGTCCAGTGGGTTGACTCTGGAGTGGCCATGACTTGCTACTGCACTCCAGCCTGGGCGACAAAGTGAGACTCCAACTCATAAGTAAATAAATACTACATCATTTGGCCAGGTGTGGTGGCTCAGCCTGTAATCCCTGTACTTTGGGAGGCTGAGGTAAAAGGATTGCCTGAGCCCAGGGGTTCAAGACCAGCCTAGGAAAATTGGTGAGACCTCGCCTCTACAATAAATCAAAAAATAAACTGGACATGATAGCATGTGCCTGTAGTTCCAGCTACTTGGAAAGCTGAGGCAGAAGGATCACCTGAGCCCAGCAGGTTGAGGCTGTGGTGATCATGAGCATGCCACTGCACTCCAGCCTGGATGACAGAGTGAGACTCCCAACTCAAAGACAAAAAAAAAAAAAAAGAAAAAATACTGCATCATTTGATTGCTGCAGTAAATTAGGAGTGGCTTGCCTTATTCTGAGAGGCTGAGAAACTTTTTTCAGTGCAGATTGTGTCGAAAGCCATGCCAGAGAAGCGAATAATTCTGCACACCACACCACACTCCCAGCTCTTTTTGATTCAGTAGATGGTAAGCATAACCAAACCAGCAGTCACCTGCTCCTCACACTGGAGACGGAACCAGGAGGTGCTGGACAACATGCCCAGCCAAGAGCAGTTAGCTAACATCACGTAACTTGTGAACCACAAAAAACCAGAGAGAATGTCACTGGCAAAGCAAATTAAAAACACTGATCAATTAACCAGTCAATAGCACAGAGATGTATAAACATTACATTAGGAAGCCAGGGAATCCTCAGCTATGGCATCAAATGTCTTGTCCCAGATGCTGTTTATTGACCTGCTTGCCATAAACAGAGAGAAAATTGTTTTCACTTGGTTTTCATGAGAAACATTTGGGTCTGAAAACTTCCCTGCACTCTTCTCTGACTAGTTAAATATATTTATTTAGAGATCCACACAGATAATTATATTCCATGTTGTACTGAATGTGATTTCAGATAATTTGCTAAAGTTTTTGTGTTAGAACATTAATGGATGTGGAGTGCAGTACAGAGAGGATAAGACCTTTGTTCTCAGAAATCTGGAAACAAATGCTCAGGCTTTGCCCCACATTGTTGGGTGGTTACCAGCACCTTCCAGAAAATAGATGTTTGATTTCTTGAAGAAAAGTGGTTGTAGGAGCCAGCTCGGTGGCTCTGCCTGTCATCCCAGCACTTCGAGAGGCTGAGGCAAGTGGATTGCCTGAGCCCATGGGTTCGAGACCAGCCTGGGCAACTTGACAAGACCTCGTCTCTACAATCAATCACAAAATTAGCTGGGCATGGTAGCGCATGCCTGTAGTTCTGGCTACTTGGATGGCTAAGGCGGAAGGATCGCCGGAGCCCAGCAGGTCGAGGTTGTGGTAGCTGTGAGTGTGCCACTGCACTCCAGCCTGGGCGACAGAGTGAGACTCCACCTCAAAAAAAAGAAAAAGAAATAGTTATAGGTTATATCAATGCCACTCTGTTTGACTTATACATTATTAGGAGGAGACAATGACAATAACACTCATTTCATCTGTTGCTGAGAGGCATAGGGTAGAGATAAAACGTGAGTCAAAGGAGCCAGTTGGCTCTAACTTTCATCTTCAGCAAAGCACCCCCATAGTCACCAGCCCCACATGGCACTGACACTGTTGCACGTGTACCCAGCCATTCCACAGCACCTTGTTCTGGTCGGTGGCTCTGGTGTGGTCACTGAGAAGCCCCATGAAGCCACTCACATTCTTTACTGAACAAGCCAGAAAAAGCCCTGAGCCAAGGGCATGTGAGCACCTGAAGGACTTGTGTTCTCTCTGGGTAAATGACAGCTCACTGAGGCTTGGGGGGCAGGTTGGAAATAACCATGTATGGGTAAACTCTTCTTTATTAGAATATTTCTTCTCAGCTGGGCGTGGTGGCTCACACTTGTAATCTCAGCACTTTGGGAGGCAGAGGAGAGAGGATTTTCTGAGCCCAGGGGTTCAAGACCAGCCCGGGCAACTTGGTGAGACCTCATCTCTACAGTAAATCAAAAAATGAGCTGGGCTTGGTGGCATGCACCTGTAGTTCCAGTTACTTGGAAAGCTGAGGCAGAGGGATCGCCTGAGCCCAGCAGGTCAAGGCTGTGGCAAGCCGTGATCACAACACTTCACTCCAGCCTGGGCAACAGAGTGAGACCTCGACTCAAAAAGAAAATCTCTTCTCAGAATGAAGAGGGAGGGACTGTATAATTTGCAGGCATCTAACATGAAAACACCTGTGTATCAGGGGGAACCTGCAGGGCCATCACAAGCCTAGCACTTAGTAGGCACCCAAGGAATGTCTGATGTAAGTACTTGTTAAACTGCTTGTCACAATGTGAACTTCACTCGCAGTATAAACAGTTAGCTATTACTGAACATTCAGCACCACCAAATTTATCAACTATAATAAATGATGATTTATTATACAATTCAGTCAAGAGGTATTTGTTAAAAAAGTACCTTATACCCAGTAGTGAGGTCAGCTTGAAAAGAATAGAGAAGAAGCATCGAAATGGTCTCACCCTGAACTGCTCACCTACCCCAAATAGATACCTCAAAACTTCCTGTCCATATGGACAGCATTTTCTTGAATTATCAAGATCTGACACAGAGAGACTCACAGGTCTGGACTGGAAGGGAGAGACCTCCTGTAGGAAGCTGGATCACCTTGGTGGATCAAATTGGTGTTAGTTTTTGAATGAGGAGGGAGAGAGTCTGGAAGGGGCAGGAACAGGAAGGAGGATGGAGTAGGTGTGACCTGCCTGAGTACTACTGAGAAGTCTGGCCCTGCAAGGCTTGTATCTTGCAGATGGGATAGAAATACACACTGTTCATATGGGTAGGCATACAAATTTCAGTGGCCACAGCTCACTCTAGGAGTGCTATTTTATTTTTTTAACATATTTTTTATTTTAAAATTCTGGGGTACAGTCAAGAGTTAGGTATACAAATATGCATTGTGCAGGTACCCTTATTGATGAGGTGTGCCCCCCCCATCCCCAGACAGATATCGACTGTAGCAAATCTTTGATAAGAGAAAGTCTTCCCAAATCATCCCTTGCAAAGGACTAAGAATTCACATTTGGAGAAGTGCAGGCAGACCTGCTATCCTAAACACTTTTTAGGGCTCATAACGACCACAGCAGGCAAGCATGTTGCTTACCTCTTGTAAGGGTCCCATGTTGGAGTGTAGTGATGTGATGATAGTTCACTGCAGCCTTGAACTGAACTCCTGGAATTCCAGGTATGAGCCACTGACACAGCCTAAAAGTGGTCCATGCAGGCAGCTTGGTGGATCCTCATGAAATAAATCATTAAAAATGTCTTTTGGGTTTTTTTTAAAAAATTTTTTGCTAATGTGGAGCCCCATGCAGATAATTTTTTAATAAAAATAAATTGCTTTACAAAATCCCATAAATCAGTGATTTTGTAATAGGTCTCGAACTACTAAAACATAATTTCCCAGAATTTCAAGCAAAGAGACTACAAAAGAAAACAGTTTCCTCTGAATCCAACATTGTTCATTTTATCCTCACCGTAAATTTTCTATTAGGGAAATCCCCGGGGAGAAGAAGCCAGTGAAGCTGCTTCTGTTGAAATACCGAAGTGAAGGGCTCAAGGACTTTTATTGACTATATTTCTTTTTGAATGTCAAGATGTCATAAAACTATGTCGACCATTTAGTACAATTTCTGTGTTATTTTCAACAGCTACATATTTACAAATGGGGCTTGTTTAAAATATGACATTTGTATTCTATCAAGTACTTGTTAAGCTTTGGTTATTGTTTCTTCATTTACATTTTTATGTCTTCTCAGATTTTGCTTTTTCTTTCTATTCCTACTCATTACATTTATGGTCTTTATCATTTCATGCCAAAATTTGTCAGATGCTTTCCCCTCTCCCTTCCATTTCCCTTCCCCCTCCCTCATCTTCTCCTTCTCCTCCTCCCACCTCTCTTTTTTCTCTCCTTTTCTGGTTCATTGAAGTATAATTTATATTTACTAAAATCCCACCCCTTTTAGGTGTGTAGTATTAGTTTGACAGAGAGATGCAGTCATATAACCACTGCCACAATCAAGATATGTAATATTTTCATCATCCCCAGAAATTCCCATTTGAAGTCAATCTCCTCCTTTTTCTCTTATCCCCTGGAAACCATTCATCTAATTTTTGTTTCTACAGCTTTACCTTTTCCAGATTTTCATGTAAATGGAACCAGAACCCACAGTCTTTCTTGTCTGGCTTTTCCACATAGCATAATTCTTTTTAGGTTTATGCATGGGTTCTTGAGTATCCATACCCGATTCCTTTTTTTATTAATTAACTTTTGTTTATAAAAGACACATAATAATTGTACATATTTATGGAGTACAATTTTATGATTTCCTTTTATTGCTAATGATATTCCATTGTATAGTTATGCCACAATTATCTATTGATTAGTTGGTTGGTGATTGAGTTGTTTTTAGCTTTGAGTGATTGTGACTAAAGCTGCTATGAATATTTGCGTGCAAGTCTCTGTGAGGACGTTGTATATTTGTTTCTACTACTCCAGAAGTCTCTTGATTGATCATTTTGCCTTCAGCCTATCTGCCGGTCAATCCTGCATTACTCTAGATGTTTACAGATTGCACTTCTTAAAAGCAAATCACACTTTAACTGCCTGGGGAAGCATATGTGTTAGGTTAAAAATATGTATCCCAGTGAGGCATCCAGAATGTTAGGTCAGACCCACCAAGGTGGGGGGTGTGGGATCTGTTGCCACTAGAAGGATGCAAAGAATTGCACAGAAGTTAGATTGGAAAATATAGTTTATTTAGAAAGTAAATGAGAGAGAGAGAGAGAGAGAGAGAGAGAGAGAGAGAGATTGATTCACCTTTCCCAGGTAGGCGAGGGGGCCAAATATTAAGAAACATGGCGGCACACATATCTCAAAGAGCACATGCATGGCCATACTAGAGTCTAGTAAAGCAATGGCCACTGGCTGCTTGAGGTTGAATGCTTTTAATCCTTCCCTTTGATGGGGGAAGGTTATTAAGGTGATTGGGTGATGGTGTTCTCCACATCATCATGAAGGGGCAGGTACACACAGGTACTGACATCAGGTGTTAGACAGCAGGCAGATGGGTGAGTTAGTCACATGGTTGCTGCCATGGTGATGGAGTGTATCATGTAGGTCATGAAGAGCTGAGTAGGTTAACTTGTTTATGAAACAAGCTGGGGAGAGGGTTGTAAAGCAGTTGTCAATAGCTACCTCTGAGAAACCAGTTCTGTCCTTGGCTAGTGATTAGAGGGTACATTAAATGAACTGCTAGAAAAATATGTTATGTACTTTCAATATGTAAGGGCATTCTTTAGCAACTTGGAATTGCTTAACATAGGGTGCAGCTTCTGACAGTTAAAAATTCAGAGTCTTTTTTTTACTCATTTGATTAATATTTTGTTTCTGAAACAATTTGGTTTTTTTTGTCAGTTGGGTACTTCTAGTTTATTATAATAGACTTGAATACAGGTGTTGAGATTGCAGGTGAGGAATGCTCTGAGAGGCTCTGAAAACAATGCTTTAGCCTTTTTTTTTTTTTTTTTTGTAAAACCTGACCTAACCGGAACTCACCTGGTAGCTAAGGGGAGACCATTCCAGTTAGTATGAATTGTCCTCATGTATGTGGCTGGATAGGGCCACTGCTCTAGTGCCTGCTTCAAGTGTGTTACATTATGTATATAACATGTGCCTTTCTGCAATCTGGAAAAGCATGAATTTTGAAGTTCATTTGTCCCCAAGAGATTTCAAAATGTTTGTACTATCTTTGTCTGTGCCCTACCTGTTTGATATAACAGTTTTTCTAGAGAATGGTTTTCAGACTTTTTTTACTGTGACCACACTAAGAAATGCACTTCATGTCATGATTCAAAATGACACAAATATGGTTTCAAAGTGGTAAAAAAAAAAAAGTTTCTCGTACTACATACAATGTATTCTGATAAATTTTTTTTCATTTTGTTCTATTGCAAAAAAAGAAAGAAAATGCTTCTTGCCCAGCCAATCCATTTGATAATAAACTATTCATCATGAACTTTATTTGGAAAAACACTGGACTGGAAGGTCATGCCCAGCAGGTCGCAGGGTGAGCTAAAACACACATTAGAAGTTCATTCCTGTTATATTTGCTTACGGTGAGCCATGCCCTGCAATCATGACAAACACTGATATTTCATGGCATTTGCAGATTCAGCCACATTGACACAGTAAGGACGTGTTGCCTCAGATATGTATTCTGGGGATTAGAGTCATACTCCTCAGACTTTAGTTCAAGCGAATGGAGACCCGAGACCATGCTCTCCACTAGAGTAAATCACTGACCTCCACAGCATAGGCTGTAGTTTAAACAGACGTGGTTTTACTGGCTTCCTAGTTTGCAATAATTCACAAGCGCTTGGAAGCCAATTACAACATCACAATAGGAGTTTGTCAGTCAGGGTTTGGTGGGGGAGAAAAGTTGCCCTGTTATGGGGTAAAGAATTTATCCCAGGAATTAGGCTGCATCCTATTATGGCCAGCACAGATGGGGGGTGAGGAGTTTGAAGGTCTGAAAGGAAAGATGGAGACTAACCAATCAGAGGAGTCAGGCATGTCCTGCAGTTGCAGTATGACTCTGATAGAGAGCTTCTAGGAAGTTCTGCAGGAAATGCATTCCTGTGTGTGGCGACCACTTTTGTGGACCATGGGCCCGACTGCTGTGATCCCCTGGGCCACTCTCAGGAAGGAGAATGAGGATGAGGGAATCTACCCAGTACCTCTGTGTTAGTCTATCACTGTGCCCACTGTGCAAAGACCTTTAGAAACAATGGTCTTGTTCACCTGTACCTTCCATGTCTTTGGCTGTTTGTAATTCAGAGACATGTAGGGTTGGGATTCTGGAAACAACTGCAGTTTGATCAGGTTCACATAGCACAATCCAGCACCTAGGAGATTCCTCTAAAATGTAAATTATTATTATTTAGCCATCATGTTCCAAAAACATAGTGTAAACACTCATGATTAATTTCTCAAATCTGAAAAAAAAAGGCATAGTAGTCACATTTTATGGTCTAGAGGGGTCAAACATTTGATCCAAAGTCTCAAAATAATTTGTCATCAAAATCAAAAGATTCTTCAGTGTTACCTCATCAAAACTCTCTTACTGAATAGGCAGTGGTTCAAATTAATTTGCCGTTGTCGTCCTTATCGTTGAATATTTGCCCAGTGGTACTCTATTGAGTAGTCAAGTTACCAAATGAGGAAAACACTGATAGTACTTGGAGAGGAATGAACAGCTGAATTTGGCACTATAGAATATTTCGAGTGTCGGACATCCCTGTGCACACCTGGGTCAACCTGTGTGCGTTCTCCTCTTTCTTCCCATCCCTTCTCTTCCAGCCTCCTATTGCCAAGAAGCAGTGAAGTACCTTCCCATTTTTCCTTATCTTTCCATTTTTTCCTTTCCATTCTCATCAAGCATTGTGATATTGGTGTCCATAAAGTGTACACATGAGTGGATAAAGGGTTCCCTTGAATTGTTGGCTGTAGCAGCGTGCCAGGCCCTGGAGAAACTGGGTTATGGAGGGAGAGGGGTCACACGGAGGTGTTGGGAGATGTGTAACCATTATGAGAAAATGGCTCTGCATCAGGGGTGACAGAAGTGACAGGTGCATGCGGCAGCCGCTGCGGTTTGGAAATTAGTTACATTAAACAAATCATTAATGGGACATTTGGCTAAATACACTTAGGATAATGGGAGCCAGGTTTCTCACTATCAGAGCAAATATTTGTGAGGCAGAAACTGGAAAGAATACTGAGTTGTTAAATTTGAGGTTGAATGTATCAAAATGAAAACATGGGGTTTTAACATACATATACTTGTGCACAGATATGGAAATAGTTACAAAGACATGTCTGTGTGTGTGGGGGGGGGATATATAAATATCTGTTTCCTCTCTCTGTTGAGTAAGAGGACTCAGAAGTGACGATGCCCCAATAACAGTGCCGACTCCAAGTGCCCGCTTCTGAATACCGTGTTCCACTAAAAGGAAATGGGCCTCTTTAGAGAAATAGGGCCCAGGGAGTAGAAAATCTGGGAACTGAGAAAATAGAAGATGGACCTAAAGATCTTACTGTGCCAGAAAGTAGGCCAAAACTCCATGAGTAGAAGAGCAATGCTCACGAGCCAGTGTGAAGGGACTTTCCCAAATCAGGGGCATTTTGAACATCAAAAGATATAAGGATCATTTAAAAATATAGCCCATTTGATAAAACAGGAATTCATGAATCCACAGCGATATTAGTTAGCAAGGTAATTAATTAACTAGAGATAAGGGGGAGTGCTTACTTGCCCTAGAACACCAATTCTTAATGAGGGACATAGCTAATCACCACTCGGCTGCCTTTGTAACAGTAGTTGATACAGGCTGGAGTTGTCAATGTGTGCTAGGGTTGGTGGGTGGGAGTTTGATAAGGAATCAAATATTGATGTCATTTTGGAATATCTCCCCACAAATAAAAGACAAATGCAAAAATGATGACCTCAGCAGAGGAAGGTGGCACACACCAACTCGACCAAGTGATCAAGGTGGGATGAGTCAGGATTGTGTGCCTCCTGACTTCTTGCATTGAGATGAGCGTAGCACCATTGGCGTGTTTTATTTTTAATTTTTATTTCAATTGCTTTAGTGGGTAAAATGATTTTTAGTTACATGGTTGCATGGTATACTGGCAAAGAAGTCTGGGCTCTAAGTGTACCTTCTGGCCCCATCGGTTATACATGGTACACAATAGGTGATTTTTTAAAAAAATTTATATAATATGTAAACAGTTTATTCATGTTCTTACATTTTATACAATAATGATGTTTGCTGCTACAAATAAGGATTTATCATATAACTGAAGCAAAAGAATTAGCATTTTTATTATAGCTTAATGAATTCTTAGGATCCTAAAAATTGAAAACATTATGGAAGTGGAAGAAGTTCAATTCCAGATGTCTCAGCAGTTTTATTTTTTATATTAATTTTTTAAAGCTTCGTGTGACTATAATATAATTTGACTCAAGAAAAATGAGCTATAGGCAACCCCTCAGGTCCCCTCCCACTGTGGGAACTTTTCTGTCCTCTCAATAAATCCTGCGTTAAAAAAAAATGAGAAATGAACTAAAAAATACTATTTTTCATTACATTGCAAATGTCAATAGGTGATTTTTCATCTCTAACTCCCCATCCTCCCCCTTCTGAGTCTCCAGTGCCCATTATACCATTCGATGTGCCTTTGCAATTTCTTAGTTTATCTCCCACTTGTAAGTGAGAATATTGATTTTCTGTTCCTGAGCTACTTCACCTAGGATGATGCTCTCCAATTCTACCCAAGCTTCTGCAAAATACATTATTTCATTCTTTTTTGTGACTGAATAGTATTGCATGGTATCACACACACCACATTTTCATTATCCACTGATCAGTTAATGGCCATTAAGGTTGATTCTACATCTGTGCAATTGTGAACTGTGCTGTGATGAACATGCGATTGCAGATGTCTTTTTTGTATAATGACTTCTGTTCCTTTGGGTAGATCATCGGTGTATTTTTTTACGAGAATGCGTGAGCCATGTTGAGGGGCATCCTCCATAGTGAAAGCCTGTACTCATTCAGATTGTCAAGGGCATGAACGACAAAGAAAGACTGAAGAGTTGCCCCAAATCAAAAGAGACTGATGAGATGACAGTGCAGCACATTGGATAGGATTTGGGGCACAGAAAGAGCCCAGGCCATTGTGGGTATACATTTGATGAAATATGAATGGAATCTGTGCATTGGAGGGTAGTGTCATGTCTTCTGATTGGGCAGATGGTATGGTGGCAGTGTAGGAAAGGGTCCTTATCTGGGTAAGTACAGTGGTTCCTCCATTACCCATGGTTTTGCTTTTCACAGTCTCAGTTATGTGTAGTAAGCTGCAGTCTGAAAGTAGGTGAACAGTAAGACATTTTGAGAGAGAGAAATCACAGTCACATAACTTTTACTGTGGTATGCTGTTATAGTTGTTTTATTTTATTATTGGTTATTGTTGTTAGTCTCTTACTGTGCCTAATTTATAAATTAATCTTTATTATAGGCATGTATGTATAGGAAAACCATAGCATATATAGGGTTTGGTACCATCCGCAGTTTCAGGCATCCACTAGGGGGGTCTAGTAACTTATCCTCCAGAGATAACGGGGTAATACTGTATACACTGGAAGGAGGCAAAACACACTGGAGACATCTTGTCTTGACTCATCTTACACAAGGCACAAAATACCATTGCTTACTGTAAACATGCACTTACTGTATATAGGCTGAGCTTCCACTGCTTAACTTAGCACACTTAGTGTGTAAGTGATCTGGTCTTTTTATCAATCTCCCAAACTGCTTATTCCATGTACACATTCTCTCTCGCTAGAGGTTTTCTACAGATCCTGGATTCACCTTCCTCTAGAGTCTTTGGAATCGATATTTTGTTTCCTCCCTGCTTTTAAACTTGTGTTCTCAACTTGAATAGGAGCAAACACTGTCTCATTTTTAATTCCAGCCTACAGGCTGCCCACTCCCAAGTCCAGCTTCTGCCCTTCACCCCAAATTCTCCTAGCAGGCAAGTAGGAGCTCAGCAAATGTCTTAGTTTATTCTCACATCCTTATGGGGGATGCACTATTTTCTTGATTTAAGAAGTTAAATTGTGTTCACATAACAAGAAAGTGGCTTAGAAATGTTCCCAAATACCTGTTCAAATGCCTTGGCATGACAGTCAATGTTCCCCTGACTTGGACCCTGAAACTTCTCAAACCTACCTCCTACCATTCATTCTCATCTTTTATATCAGAAGAAAATCAATTTGCTTCTAATTCTATGGACACACCATGCTGTTTTAGACATCCTACAAAACCATCTCGTACTTTGCCAGCTGAGGGAACTGTCCCTGTCGCTTCCTTGACCAATAAAATACACGATTCCCTCTCTTGTACTGAGCCTTCCACATCTGCCATTCTGGAATGTAGTTGCCTCTCCTATTACACACAGACCTGTGCAAAGGACGGGTTCTTTCTCAGCACTGTCGGCCTAGGGCCTTGCTTGCAAAGTGTCTGTGAGATGATAGATGCTTACACATATTTATTGAATTAAGTTAACAGGAATGGGTTCAATTTGAGGTCTTTAAGTCCAAAGTTCACACTGTTTTCTTTATTCTTGTTACTGTCTAGTAGTGACACACAAAGCTTCTTGCTTTGGTCGTATGTTTATAAAGAGAATAAATGTGCTGCTCTATTATAAGCCACCCACTGTGTATCTTGTTTTCTTTTAAGCAAAATTAATGGCAGTTCGTTTTTCTCAAGCTAGTCAATGTACTGATCCCCACAGGAAGCAACTTCTGATGTGATGCGTTGTGTTTATTGCTGGTGTGGTTGAAGGCTGAAGATTTCTGATGGCCGTTAACATTGTCCTTGTGGCCCCACCTCCAAGGAGCTGGGGGGCTCCCCAGCAAGAAGATGTGGCCCGCATTTTGCTTCTCACTTGGAAGGCAAGACACTTAAAGAGACACATCACTTGGGGGCTCTGTTTTTGTGGCTCTTTTTGTGTTTTCTCCTTTGTCATGGATAAAGGATTTGGGGACTTCAAACAATAATCTATAAAAATAAGAATGACTGAGGGAGGATGGAATATCCTTTGCAAACTCAGAGAAAATAAGCAAGAAAGATGCAAATGCATTGCAGCCTGGCCTATGCACAATAGCCAAGCTGTGGAAACAGCCTATGTCCATCAACAGATGAATGAATAAAGAAAATGTAGAATACATATACAATGGAATACTCTTTGGACTTGAAAAAGGAGCTTTATTTGGGACAACATGGATGGGACTGGAGAACATCATGCTAAGTTAAATAAGCCAGCTTCAGAAAGACAAATACTGCATGACCTCACTTATCTGTGAAATCCAAAATGATTGAATTCATAGAAGCAGAGAGAACAATGATGGTTACAGAGTCTCGGGGCAGGGGGGACAGGGAGATGATGTCAAAGTACAAAATTTCAGTTAGAAGGAAAGAGTATAAGAAATTATTGTACAGCATAGTGACTGTAGTTAATAACAGTGTATCATATAATTGAAAATTGCTAAGAGAGTAGATTTGAAGTATGCTCACCACAGATAAATGATATGTGAAGTGAGGCATATGTTAAATAATTTGATTTAGTCATTTCACAATATATACATGTATCAAAGTAAGTATATTAAAGTTTAATTTGCCAAATAAAAAATAAAAATAACTTTTTTCTGATAGTATATACTGTTTATACTTTAAATATTTGAATATCATTTTATTTATAATATGAAAATCATATGTTAGGTCTCCTAATGTCCTTACTAGGTACAATTCGTCAATTCCCAAGCATTGGTTTTGAAATATTACTAGTTGATGAGGTTAAAAAGATTGTTCCTCCTCCTCCCCCGAAAAAGAAAAATGCAAGTAGAAGAGGACAATTCCCCAGAACTCGATTGAGGGAAACTGGGGGAAGGCCTTGAGTCACTACATTATTATTATTATTATTATTATTATTATTATTATTATTAATTGATGGGCTGTAAGAAAGTATTTTTGAGGGGATTTCAGCATAAAAAGAGACCACTGTGGCCTTCCCTTCATGACAGTCATGTCACAACATTAGCACAAGTGAATACACTGGGAGCTCTCAGGTGCTTGAAGAAGGTGACAAGATGAGAGACCAGTGGATACAATATGTGACCATTTTCTTTAACATAAATATTACTATCAATGAGTTCAAAAAAGCATGTATGTTATTTTTGATTGGGATAAGTATAGACGAAGAGGATAAGAGTTGTGTGATAGAAACTGCATTAGCAGAGATCCAGAAATTGAAACGACCGTGTCACTGTCTAGGATAGTGAGGAGTCTGGAAGTAGGGGGACCAGTTTAGAAGCAGCAAGGAAAGAGATTGAGAATGGCAGGGGAAGAGTGCCCTGTGGGGCTATGCACCAGCTGGAAGACTCTGGATTTGCTAGGTTTGGGGGTATGTCTTAGGACCTCGTCCAAGAAAGTCACAGGACAAACAAAAGAAGTAAGCTTGATTCTTATTGGTTTTGAGTTTTATTTTTATTTTTATTTTTTGTCCATTTGTTTGTTTTAGTAGTTTAGCAGCGGTGGTATGCTGGTAAATGTTTAACAACCAGCACTCTAGTGGGCAAAAATACCTGATTTGCAGCATCTGTCAATTTTCATGATGGAATGTTCCCACTGGGGTTCATTTTAAGCTGGTGATACTCTGTCACTGAGCAAAAAGTTGGGGAGTGCTGGCACCAGGCTGCTCCAACACACTCCCAAGGGGCAGTGTGCATGAGGGTGAATACATAATGGTTCCTTGGCTATGTAGCCTACTCTCATTTCTGTGAATGCTGTCCATCAGGGCTGTAGGACTTTTCTGAATAGACCCTGAGGTAAGTGGATTAAAATTTCAAGCGGTATTTTTGCTTTAAAGTACACATACAAATCTAGCCACTAATATGATAGATGATAGATAAATAGATAAATCCTGAAAATCCAGCTACTACCTATACCTTTAGGTAATTAGAAATGGGGATTTAATGACTGTTTCAGTAACTTTGAAATAAAGATTTTTAACCTTACAGAAGTAAGCTAATTGTTTGCTTTCTCGAATGTATCATTAACCATGGAACTCTGCTGATTTGAATATTGAAGGTGATTCTTATAAATGTTACATTTCTCTCCAAAGTTTCTAGTTTACATCAAATATATCAGTCTTGCTAGATGTGACTTGCTATATGACTTGCTATACATTCATATATAAATTATATATAGATATATCTAGATATATATCTATATATAATTTAGGACATGTGGGAAACAGTGGGAATCTGACGTTCTGTCTCTTTTATTAAGTTTTTTTTTTTTTTTTTGAGTTGGAGTCTCACTCTATCACCCAGACTGGAGTTCAGTGGCCACTCCCGGCCACCGCAGCCTCAACCTGCTGGGCTCCGGCGATCCTTCCGCCTCAGCCTTCCAAGTAGCTGGAACTACAGGCGCGTGCTACCACGTCCGGCTAATTTTTTGATTTATTGTAGAGATGAGGTCTCACCAAGTTGCCCAGGTGGGTCTCGAACCCACGGGCCCAGGCAATCCACTCACCTCAGCCTCCCAAGGTGCGGGATTACAGGCTGAGCCACCGAGCCCGGCTTATTAAGTTTTTAAAATT